>CALSCE010010647.1:11320791-11338376 GCA_943593645.1 Bovichtus variegatus
ACTAACTAACTAACTAACTAACTAACTAACTAACTAACTAACTAACTGGCTAACTAACTAACTGGCTAACTTACTAACTTACTAACTAACTAACTAACTAACTAACTAACTAACTAACTAACTAACTAACTAACTGGCTAACTAACTAACTGACTGGCTAACTTACTAACTTACTAACTAACTAACTAACTAACTAACTAACTGGCTAACTTACTAACTGGCTAACTAACTAACTAACTGACTAACTAACTAACTAACTGGCTAACTAACTAACTGACTAACTAACTAACTAACTGGCTAACTAACAAACTAACTGGCTAACTAACTAACTAACTAACTGGCTAACTTACTAACTAACTAACTAACTAACTAACTAACTGACTGGCTAACTAACTAACTGGCTAACTAACTAACTAACTAACTAACTGGCTAACTTACTAACTAACTAACTAACTAACTAACTGGCTAACTAACTAACTAACTGACTAACTAACTAACTAACTGGCTAACTAACTAACTAACTAACTAACTGACTAACTAACTAACTAACTAACTAACTAACTGGCTAACTAACTAACTAACTGACTAACTAACTGACTACCTAACTAACTAACTAACTAACTGGCTAACTAACTAACTAACTGACTACCTAACTAACTAACTAACTAACTGACTGACTAACTGACTAGCTAACTAACTAACTAACTAACTAACTGACTGACTGACTAACTAACTAACCGACTAACTAACTAATTAACTGACTGACTGACTAACTAACTAACTAACTAATTAACTAACTAACTAACTAACTAGCTAGCTAACTAACTAACTGGCTAACTAACTGACTAACTAATTAATTAATTAACTAACTAATTAACTAACTGGCTAACTAACTAACTGACTAACTAACTGACTGACTAACTAACTAACTGACTAATTAATTAATTAATTAATTAATTAATTAACTAACTAACGGACTGACTGACTGACTGACTAAACACCTCACTGAATATTATCATATTGCCTGAATATTGAATATCATATAAAACGTTGTACACATGTATGTACATAGCCAATGTTAACATTTCCTTTTACTTAGCATGGAAAATAAGAAAACTGTCAGGTCATAATAAATTAAGGGGAAGTTTAACTTGCTTTGAATGATTATGAATGTGACATATGCTTGTTATATTTACAGCCACAGTAATATCCATAAACTATATCAACTAAACTATATACTTAAACACTACTTAGGTTGTCCTTAATTTCTCTTGTTTATTCTTGTATACTGCCATTTAGGATCATCAAAAAAATATATATAATTTGCCAACATTTAGATTTTTGGAACAAACGTTTGCCAACACTGCCACATGACACATTTACACCAAAGTAAGTAGTGCCTATACATTTGAATGTATCTAATACAGTCTATGGTGTTAACATGCACACCTTGCAGGCGGTATTTCTTCTCCGGGTCGCCAGGGTTCACTTCCAGTTCATTCCACTAACGTTGTCCCATTTTGCTGCCTTCAAGTACTGACTTGATGATCAGTTTTAACATAAACTGTTGGAATATAAATGTTTAATTTATTTAATGTGTTCTTGAATTGCATTATGTGTAAACAACATGAATAAAATGTCTGTATGTCGATGTATTTCTTTTTAGTATTATTGATGAATAATGAAACAATTCATTACACCGCTGAAACGTAGGAGTCCGAGTTTACTTAAACGCAGCATATGTCGCTGGGTCGCAGTACGGAACAGGGATGCAGCGAGACAAAACAAGCAACGCCGGCGGGGCTGAAAAGTAAGAATATAGCTATTTACAATTGAAGTTGCAATATATTTTTATTTTAATTGATTTAAATCACCTTCATACACGTTCTATGTAGCTCGTGTTAACGTTAATGTCCTAATATGAAATGAAATGTGTCTTCAGGCCCGACCGGGAGGCCGCCATAATGTCGAAATACTACGATGGAGTTGAATTTCCTTTCTGTGACGAGTTCTCCAAATATGAAAAAATGGCAAAAATAGGACAAGGAACCTTTGGGTGAGTAATACACACGCATTGCATGGTGTGAGCGTATCTGTGAATGCGTTTTGTTTGTTTGTGTGGCTAATGTTAGCTGTGCTAATAGCTAATTATAGTCATATGGAATATAACGTGAGGCGACAAGAGGACGTGTCTCGTAGGTTGACGTTAAACTAGGAACATTGTGTTTCTCCCGGTGGGCAGCTTCTTCAAAGTCGTTTTACGATCCTACATCTGTTATATGTTCAGGAGAGTTTTTAGAAAAAGTAGCCTAAAAAGTCACAGTTTTAACCTGCTGACATACAGTGCTGCCCTAGTGGATTGTATATTAGTTAATGGACGTTGTAGTCTGTAGTTTATACACTATAAGTTCCCAAATAACCATAGGAGGACATTTGCCCACAATTATAAGTGAAAGTTCAAGTATTTATATAATAAAGATCCATGTGGAAATTGGCATAATATGGTAACAACTTAGTTTGCTGTCTTTGAGTGTTCAACATCAAGTATTTAGCAAAGATAAAGTGTTGAATTTGTTCATCATCTCTTATCTTTTAATATTCACTTCACAGGGAGGTGTTCAAAGCAAAGCACAGACAAACTGGGAAGAAGGTCGCACTGAAGAAGGTTTTGATGGAAAATGAGAAAGAAGGGGTAAGAGAACCTTCATAGTCTAATTATGAAGTTTACAGCCTAATATGCTGAATGTCCACGCCTGTGTTGTGCTGCTGATCTGGACTCTGCACTAGTGTTTTTTCTATATGACAGAAAAGGCACATGAAAGAATCATTATGGTTTTATTACAAGTTGGGTCTTATTTTTGTAATTATTTTTTATTTATTTATTATTATAAAAATATTATTATTAATTGCTGGGGAGTCACTAAAAATAGTCAGATGGTGCAAGAAACTTTAGCATTCAAGACAATCAGACAGGTTGTAAACAAACCACGAGGTTAGCCAAATGTATCTGGAAGACAGGCGAGCTGTGAAATGATTAAACTACACGTCTCTTGCAAAAATCCATCACAGTTTACAGACTTCCTTGTTTAACTTTGACCCACAGTACTTGCCGTAGATATGCATGCAAACAGTTTTCCTGTGTAATGAGAGATAATAACCAACATTTAGGGTGCACCCACTATTAGTTTCCATTAACAGGGTTGGGGATTCAAATCCCAGCTCTTCCTGTCCACTTGTCAAAGTGTCCTTTGGCAAGACACTAAATTGCTCACAATGTTCAGGCCAGTGCCGTGTGTGTGCGTGCGAGGCCAACTGTAAAGCACTTTGGATAGAAAGGGTATTTAAATGCAACAATTTATTACCATTTAAATTGTTGGTTTGTAAGCAATCTGTATTATCATCTGGCTGTATGTTTCTTTCCCAGTCATAACTGATAGAAACAAAGGCCAGAACTTTGAAAATAAGAAGTTATAATAAACTTCAATGATCCTTTTTTAAAAGCCGTTTCTTGAACTAGTGATGCGTTTAAAGTCTACGGTTTATCCAACTTCCAATAACTGCCTATTGGCTCTGCCGGCTCCTCTAAAACTGTGTTTCCACTGCATGTCACGGCTCTTCTCTACTTGACTCACTGTAAGCTGCGTTTCCACTGCGGATAGTACCTCCTCAGTGTATGCGGGCAGATCAGCTGTTTGCTGTAGCGACGGTGCTTGAAACTGCTGTGTAAACAGGACTCGCTGAATCCTTTCATCTGCAACCAAACAGAGGAACATCCACACTTCGTCAAGGAGTAGTTTTGCAGGCTGCCATTTGTTTTAAATCTGGGTTGAGTGGAAAAAAGAGAATGGGATCGCTATTGACAGTAGTTTGCAATTTAAAAGCGGGTTTACGCAGGATGTCCCATGACGCGCTAGTGACTATTCTCTCTGAACAATCAGTGGTCTGCAGGATTTTTACCAAATACGTCACCATTTAGTATCGCCTCAGCTCGCTTGGAACCTCGACAGAGGTGGTACAAAAAAAATGACCAGTTACTATACCTACTGGAAAAACAAAAGAGGTGGGCTCGTGTAGAGTTAAAGTTGAAGTCTTTTAAAATGTACCATCATGTGACGTGTGTAAGAGTGCAGGTTTGGGAGTGTCTGTGGAGGAGGTCAGTCAGGTAGGGTGGGGCCAGGTTATGGAGGGCTTTGTAGGTCATGAGGAGGATTTTGTACTGGATTCTCTGGGGGGTGGGGAGCCACTGGAGCTTGTAGAGGACGGGCGTGATGTGGTCACAGGTCCGGGGGTGGGTGAGTAGACGGGCAGCAGAGTTCTGGATGTATTGGAGTTTGATGGTTTTTGAGGGTGAACCATAGAGGAGGCTGTAACAGTAGTCCAGACGGGAGGTGATGAAGGCATGGATGAGGGTTTCTGCAGCTGTGGAGGAGAGGGATGGACGGAGACGGGCAACATTTTCGAGGCGAAAGAAGGCTAACTTGGTGATCTGTTTAGTGTGCTGGTCGAAGTAGAGGGTTTGATCAAAGATGATTCCAGATGTGAGGGGAGGTGGATACTGAAACCGTTGAGGTTGTGGGTGGATTTGGTAAGAGTTTTTGGTCCAATGATGATGATTTTGGATTTATCACAGTTTAGTTTGAGGGAATTGATTTGAAGCCAGGATTGTATTTCAGTGATGCAGTTTGACAGTGTCGCTGCAGGATCTAACGACAAAAGAGCACAAGTCTGGCTGACTTGGTTGTGAGACGTCTCTTAGCTCCTTGGCATTCACTTTTTTGAATGGCTGTGGATTAAAAGCTGCTGTATACATCCTGTGCTCACTGTGCTGCTCGTCTTTGCTCTGCTCTGGCTGCACACATCTAAGGCCGCTTTCTCACTGCTAGTTTTGAATTATTTGGTCCAAACCAAGTGATAAAAGGAAGCATTGTTGCATTTTAGTTGTGGTTCGTGTTCACACTGACAAGAGTTTGTTTTAACCGAACAGGTCGGGTGTGAAAGCACTCTAAGTGTTGACAACAATCTGAGTTCATATTAGTGCATCAGTGTTTCTACACATTTATTATACGAGTTTCCTCTGGCTGGTTTTTTTCAGTTTCCAATCACAGCTCTGAGAGAGATCAAGATCCTGCAGCTGCTCAAACATGAGAATGTGGTCAATCTGATTGAGATCTGCAGAACCAAAGGTTGGTGTCAAAATCTCAGTCTATAAATGTGCAATAACAATCAATTTCTGACTCATCTAGGTTTGTGTAGTTTTACTATTAGGTCACTCGTTTGCCCTACCATGTAAAGGCTCGTACATACTTTTCGCGTATCGTGTCCGCGGACTGCTGCAGTCACGCAGATGTGCGTGTGGATCCATTCATACTAGTAATAATTGCGGGTCCACTGGCGTTCCATGCATGCGTATTTCCCACTCCAAAGACTTCAATGCCATTTGTCTGTTCAATAACCCTTTTTAAAGACAAATTATATTCATGTCGGTAATAACCGTAATGACAAATCTCCTCATACTCTTCTTCTTCTTCTTCTTCTTCTTCTTCTTCTTCTTCTTCTTCTTCTTCTTCTTCTTCTTCTTCTTCTTGCAAAACGAGCATGTGCACAGTCACAAATTTTGGGATGGACATTGTGGATGATGTAATTTGCGTCACGAGGACCCTCGCAGACACAGAAATTATGAAATGGCCTTTAAGAAGTAGTAAAATAAGTCTTACTTCAATGACTGAAGCAGGAAGGATATGTTGTGTAAAAGTTTGTTGGTACCTTTTTTTCAGTCTTTCTTCCCCCCCTGTCATTGTTCTTGAAGCTACTCAGTTCAATAGATACAAAGGCAGCATCTACCTGGTGTTTGACTTCTGTGAGCATGACTTGGCCGGGCTGTTGAGCAATGCCAATGTAAAGTTCACCCTGGCAGAGATCAAGAAAGTCATGCAGATGCTGCTGAATGGATTGTACTACATCCACAGAAACAAGGTGAGGCTTAATGATAAAATAACCATCCACTGGCTCTTGACAGATTTTAAAGATCATGTTTATTTTCAGATGCTAGAACAACAAGGTAGATGAATAACAATATTGATATTGTCATTGTTTAAACTCAAGAAAAAGCACCTCATTTGTTATTTTTCTTACTCAATGTTATGATGTCTTGTGGTCAAAATATTGCCTTGTCCTTGATCAGATCCTTCACAGAGACATGAAGGCAGCCAACGTGCTCATCACCAGAGACGGTGTCCTGAAGCTGGCTGACTTTGGTTTGGCTAGAGCCTTCAGCCTCGCTAAAAACAGCCAGGGGAACCGCTACACCAACCGCGTGGTCACACTCTGGTACAGACCTCCAGAGCTGCTGCTAGGTAAGAGAAGACCATGAAAGTCAGGACAACGCACAGAAATATGCATATGCACTCCTTCGTCTAATTGTTATCCATAAATGGATGCAGTGCAGTTCACTGATTTTTGTATTGTTCAGTTTAGCGTTGTGTAACATTATTACACTCTGCTGCAGCTATTTATAGTGCCTACTGGGTCAATTTGTTAATATTTATCATGCATGCACCTGTAAAGTAAACCATCACTGGCAGAGATATTGAATCTCAATTATTGTCAGAAAGGCATTCTATAATGATTTATAGCTTTCATCGTGTTTCACCAATGATAAAAATCAAAAAGAGACAAAAGCATTGCATGACATAATAAACAATATATTATTATTATTTCATTTTTTTATAGGTGAGCGAGACTATGGCCCACCCATTGACCTGTGGGGAGCAGGCTGCATCATGGCAGAGATGTGGACCAGAAGTCCCATAATGCAAGGCAACACTGAGCAGCATCAGCTCACACTCATCAGCCAGCTCTGTGGCTCAATCACTGCTGAGGTAACGTGACATGATGACGGGAACATCAGTTTAGACTGAGGTTTCTTGGTGACATACTTGTCTTCTTTGTCAACTGGACCATGAACCGTTCTCTCTTCTCAGGTGTGGCCTGGCGTGGATAAGAAGTACGAGCTTTACCAGAAGATGGAGCTGCCCAAAGGCCAAAAGAGGAAAGTAAAGGATCGCCTCAAAGCCTATGTCAAAGACCCGTATGCCCTGGACCTGATAGATAAACTGTTGGTACTGGACCCGGCACAGCGCATAGACAGTGACGACGCGCTCAACCACGACTTCTTTTGGTCCGACCCCATGCCGTCAGACCTGAAGAACATGCTCTCCACCCACAACACCTCCATGTTTGAATATCTGGCCCCACCCAGACGGAGAGGCCACATGCCGCAGCAGCAGCCCAATCAGAACAGAAACCCAGCCACCACCAGTCAGACCGAGTTTGATCGAGTCTTCTAGTGCTTGAAGAAGTTTATGGAAAGTAGTTTGCCTGGTTGGACTTTTTATTTAGTCACAAATGACAACTTTGCAACAGGCATAATATTGAGGGAAGCTACACATTCCTTTTTTGATTTAAGTTTGGCCAACATTACCTGGAGATCTCTACAATTTTTGTACGATCACTGCTGCAGGTTGTCTGTGTTGACCAGGGGCTGGACTGTAATATTCAAAGTTATGCAGAACCCTTTGCCAGCCAAGTTATTATGTTACAACGTTGTGCTTATGTTCCCGGTTGCAATGAAGATGTTCACTCTGTAGACATGGCTTGGGTGTGTTGGTTTGGTCGCCTTGATTAAACAAGGCCTCTGTTTAGTTTTTTACATTTTCACATGATTATCATTGTAAGAAAAAATGGCTGTCTCTTTTAAAGGCTTTGCAGTATTTTGAGGATTTTATTTATATTAAGATAGTGAGAAACTTTTATCCAAACCATTTTACAAGGATACTACACACACTTCTGAACACATGACCAATAGTGACATACCCAAAATAAAATGGTTATTACTCGAACACAGACAATGTACCCTTATGTTAGCTGGTGTCCCTGTATATTAAGTGTAACAGCAGCCGGGGCTTTGTCTCAGGTAGGAGCAACACGGCTCCAAAGCTTGTTCCAGACGTGGTGATGTTAAGAAAAGATTTCTGTGAGACGTAGAATGTTTAAGTAGTTAAGAATTGTCTCCACCCTGACTAGCTACAACATTAAAATGCTGTTATTACTGATGCATACTGTAATGCTTCAGCAATAACAAATCTTTTTTTTATTTTTATTTTTTTATTATAACACTGACTGGGTCCACTCTGCATAATAAGTACTTTCCCTTTTGATACTTAAAATATATATTTATTTCTGATAATACTTGCATACTTTTACTTAACTTTTTATCCAAGTGAAGACTGAATACTTCACCACTGGTGGAGGTTGAATGCCAAAACTCATGAGCAGGCGCAAAATAAAAATTAACCAACCTGTAAGATTTGATCGTTTGGTTAGTTCCCTGAAGAGATGCGCAAAATCCTGCTTTCAGTTCACAATTTTGTTTAAATTCCAAGCTTGACTGTGACAAACCGTGATTAATGAACAACTGACTCGGCGCCGCAGCCGCCCCATGTAACTATTACACAACCCTGTAGGCAGGATGCTGTGTTACTGTAATGTCACGTATATTTGGCAATTTGAGTTACATATCCAGACTTTTCAACACTATTACAGCCATGTAAAGAAAACACGAGGAACACTGTACCTATCACACGTTTCCTCCAGGAGGTGGCAGCATCATGTTACTCTATCTTTAAATGGTAGATATACATATTTTGTGTGCTTGCCACTAACAATCTTCATAACTAGCATTAATACAACGCTTCCTTGTCATTTCCCTGTGTGATGGAATCGCAAATGTTTTTGTTTTTTTAAGTAGGTACCTGTGCTTCTCATTGAAGAACTAAAGTGATTTCTGGAGGTTACCACTGTCAGCCCTGTCTGATGTTCAAACGGGTTTCATGTAGAATATCCACATGTGGTTGCGTCTAGAACCTGTTGATCATAAAGCTGCATTTATCGATTTTTTTCACCATCTTTCCTGGGTCCTGGAGTCCTCTACTGCCGCTGTCAGTACAGTAAGTACAGTCACGACCCATAATCTGTAAAGTGCCATCAAAGGTTTTCATTGGTTGCACCAGTGCACCTGACATTTAGCAGCTCAATCTCTGTGTGTGTGTGTGAAACCGTGCCCTGCGCTCCTCGAGCGCAACCTTAAAGAATGGACGTCATTCAAAATGAAGAGAACTGTTGACTGTTTCTGCTGCGCTGCCCCTGGCCCCTGACTCCGGCCCTCGTGCTCAGCTGTGGGCGCATTGTGAGACAATAGGTGTCTGAGCACAGACATGGAAAAGGGCTCCATCACTTCTATATAGGAGCAAAATCTCATTTTGTAGTTTTTTTTTTGTGTACCTGTCGTCATTTTGTGAATCTTTGCCTACTAAAAATAAGTCTTAAACCATTTTAATCATTTTTAGGGTTAAATATCTTCAGAAATATAACTCCTAGAGCCAGTTTGGTAGTGGCACAGACAACAGTGTACAACGGATCAAGCAGATGTCATGTTGTTCATTAATGGCCCTTGAAAATGAAAAAAAAGTGCAACTGAGTGGCTTTTGCTCCCCAGGCAGACCCCCAAAGTATATATATTAGGACTTTTCTATATTCTCTGCTAAAAATGGAGAATTTCATTGATGTGCCAAATTCCAAGGGCTCTAACATAAACAGAATCTGATATATGGCAAGTCTGTCGAGCAAAAGTTGCAAGTTGTTGCCAAAAAAAGCTAAATAGCCTCAGACTTATTTTAGCTTTGGTTTGGTCTCCACCAGAAAAAAGAATCACCCTGGAGGTCGCAAAATGCTCCAATATGTTCATCAGCTAATCGCTAACTTTGTCAGTCTGCAGTTTGGTGCTGAGCAGGTAGTGTACTGTACAGTGAGTTTTAAAGGCTCTTTTGAAGCTGCCTTTTTCAAAAACAACGCAATGAGAGTGAACCAACACCGAAACAAGGAGCTGAAAGATGGCGAAACGCCGTAGAGTTGATAATTCTCTGTGGTTTCGTCACCACAAGCACTTCATGTTACATTCAGTCCTTTGGTCCCTTCTTACAAATATTGATAATAACCACTTTAAAATGTATATTTCTTCAAATAAAAGAGTAAAAGAGCAAGTAATGCAGTTCCATGTCGTCTGGCTCAGAAAGATGTGACAAGGAGTTTTAAACTGGTCAAGTTTTGGTGTGTAATTATGATCCTGTCCTTTCACATAATTATCATGTCTCACCAACTATACTTGAAATAACTGAAATAATTCATTCTAGAAATCTTTTTTTCATCTTCCATGTATTTCTTAGATTACTAAAATAATTCTTCTGAAACGGGTTGTTTGAAGTGAAATCCTAAATGTTGTAAACAGCTGTAGAACATCTACATTATACACACTATATATACAGTAGACCAAATATAAATGATACAGTGAGAAACAATTGTTTTGAGAAGGCATTTACGAATACGTATTGCATGTGCATGTGTTTGTTGAGAATCACCTCCGGCTGATAGTTTCACTCTTCAGTCTAACAACAGTCTGTGTGTGGTGTCAAACTGGGGCTTCACTCAGATGATGGATTGCTCTTTTAGTTCCAGAGCTCCTCCGCTGTCACTTCCATTGAAGAGGAGGATGTGTGGGTTTTTTCTTTTTTTTTGGGGGGGTGCCATGCTGTGTGTTGACAACGATGACAACAACAACTAACATAAATTAGACAGCGCTCTAATGGACAGATGGGCCTCCGACTGCAGCCGCCTGCATGCAAATGGCCTCTCAATTCTTCACCATAGAAACAACACTGTTGATTAGCTGTGTGGACGAGAGGCCAGGATGCAAAACGCTCTGAACGGGGCCACGTTTAGGCCACAGAAGGGAACTGTGTACTGGCTCCAAAGGCCTTGTTATGGTGCTCTCTCTGACTGATGTGATGACACTGCTTCAGGGGTTGTTCGGGGTGAAGGCCGTGCCAGATTCACAGGGGTCTTGCTCCTGAGCGCTACAAAAACATTGCTACTATATTTGGTGAGGTTCTGCTCTGTGGAGGTATTTTAATCTGAACAGCCTGATACACTGCATTCTTTCAGTCTGCATGTTATGATATCTTCAGAGGAATGAGCAACCCCCCCTCAGAAAAGTACCTGTCATCTGCAAAACCCTAAATCTATTTCCTCCTTTCCAAAAACCATCTCATTAGTAGCAAGCAATCTTCAAAGTACGACTGTTGCCGGCCATTTGCTGCTTTTGTTTTTGTGCGAGTTCTGCACTGTTTAACGGTGACTAGTGGAGTTCCCATGCAAAACATGCTTGTTCAGAATGGGCCGCATGCTTGGGCTGTGGTCTGGCTGCTCAGCTTTCCTGAGAAGCCGCTCATCCAAACAGCTTCACACTCGACATACACCTGCTGTGATAAGGCTGTGTCTCACTCCCAAGTCCAACTCCTCGCAGGCAGAAACACCACTGAACACTTAGCAGACGTATTCATTTCCAAATAGTCATATTTTACTCTTGCTTTATATAACAAATGCAGTATAAAGTAGAGCATGGATTTCATCAGTGGAGGTATTTTGCTGGCAGTAACTTTATTAATTACATTACAGGTCATTTAGCAGACGCTCTTATCCAGAGCGACTTACAGTAACTAACTACAGGGACAGTCCTGGAGCAGCTCAGGGTTAAGTGTCCTGCTCAGGAGCTCAATGGTGTTGAACTCATGGCCTTCTGTTCTATTTGAAAGCCTGACTACTAGACCACCACCACCACCCACCATTATTGTTATAAGTTAATGTCAAGTCATACTTCTCCAGTGTAATTTAACCTCTTTGAACTTCTAACAAATACAAAGATAGACGAAGCTGTGAATACTGTCCAAAGTTGAAGAATGATTTAGTTGGTAAGATTGTGAAGTTAGGGTATTTTACGTTTATTGGTTTATGTATGTATGACTTGTGAACAAGTGGGCACATTATAAGATAAACTTAATTTGAGTTTTTCGCTGGCATCTGACTTTTTTGTATTATATCTTGGTATAATTTCCTATATTGTGTGCAGTGTCAATTTGATCTTTTTATTTGACAAAGTACTTTGAACTACTTTTTCTAAGCAGCTCTAATTAACAAGTAGATTTCTCCCTTGTGTAGCTTTGCTGTAGTTCAGCCTCTTCCCGCGTGAAGTCATTGGTCGCTTGCAAAGCTACACGTTCAAAGAAGCTTCCCCAGCACTGCTTGTTATCATGCTGATGTTAGCATCTGGCTGAAAACACAATGTCCCTAAGTAAGCCTCACAGAGCTGCTGCTGCTACTTCAGCGCTGTGGCGGGATGTTTTGAGCCAATAACTGAGTAACAACACCAACAACTGACCCAAATTTATCCACTGATGAGATGTGGTTGAAAGCTCCTGAAAAATGGTAACAAGAGGACCTTGAGCTATGTAATTACCTTTGTAAAGACAAACGTTTTTTGACCAAATAATCAACCAAGGTTCGCTGACTAGTAGGGTTGGCAACCGCGAACCAGTTCCAAATTAGGACCAAATCCAAAATGCCAAGAACCCGTACCACGGTTCCCAAACAACTACACAGCACACTTTCTGGACAGGGTGACGCTGTTCAAAGTGATACATTTTATTTTTGTCTCGGGAAGATTTTCATTCCGCCAGGTTTCATTCTTTCCGCACCTGTGTGTAAGCGAGGGTCCACTTTGGTCCTTGTGACGCAAATGTCGTCATCTCCCCATGTCCGTACTGACCAACTGCACATGCTCCAATTTTGTTCCACACTCCAGTCCAATTCATGGCTGTATTATGGCTGTATTATATTACCTGAGCTATAATATTTGACGGCAGTATCAGACTCATGGCGAAAAAATACAAGAACTTGTAAGGAAAACTGCGAACAGACAAGGCAGGTTTGAGGAAACTATATGATTTTTGTAATAAAGTCCAAGATTGGTTAGGCGGACTTCTCAATTGGTTGCACTTGCACCCGAACAGGCATCAGACGGGGGCTCTCCCTGTGTGTGTGAATGTTCGACCAGTAAGTTATATGTGCAGATTTTAATATTGAGACTGCGAACAGACTTGTTTCTGAGTATTGACATTACTCTGGGTTAATTGATAAACGCTCAGGAAGTTAACAGACACAGTTATCGTGTGTTCAGTTGGCTAGTTGTACCTCTGTCTCAGTAACACTGTGACTGATAAGCCGCTTCAACATACCTGATTACATGTTTCTCTTCATATTATATTATATTGCGTAGTTGTTAAAGGTGCAATGTGTAAGATATGTTAGATTTTATACTTAAAGTATTAAAACAGTCTAGTCCAGTAAACAAAGTAACGTAACGTCTCTCAGACTACAGCCCCGTTTAACATCAGTGCCCAGTAAACACAGATGATCAGCCCACAGTTTCAGCTGTTTGGTCGAATTATTATTATATAATAATTATTATATAATTATTATTATAAAAATATTTTTGACGACTGACTGACTGAGTAAAAAATACACAGTAAATATATCAACACTAGAAGAAAGAGATATAACTATAAAATACATTACACAATATAAAGAATACACAAAATATGCCAACCTAATACAACTCAAATATAAACTTTACTATGGTAGGCTTTTTTAATAACTGGTGACTGTACATTGAGATGGAGTCAGTCGAGATGAAATACTGCCCTCAGGACAGCAGGATCCAAATGAAAGTCCATTGAGAATATAAAGGACAATGGATTGTTCCACTTTTCTTCCCACGAACCTTCCTCGCGGTACTTTTGGATTCATTCTCTGGGGCTCATCAATGTCTGTACAAAATGACATGAGAAAAAAATGGAGATATTTAAGCCCATATATACTGTATAGCCACACACAGCAAATGCAGCAAATGCACTGGACTTCACCAAAAAATGTGAATGTTATTGTAAATGTGATTCACATTTCCTCTAGCATTTGTCTGAGTTACTAGCGCCCTCACATTGCCATTATATGTGGTGTCTTGGAGTATCTTTGCTTCCATATAAAATCCTAAATATTTATTATTATTATTATTATTTATATATTAGTTATCAGGTGTGATTATGAACGCTACTTCCCAAGGATCTCATGATTGATCAGTGTTCGGCCTTCCTCAAATGTTGATTCCACAGAATTATTGCAGGTGTTGCCAGCACAGAAACTGAGAGTAACACTTTTCTCACTTATGATGTTGCATTGTTCTTGACAGTTTACTTTCAGGAGGCAGGGAGGCTGAGCCAATCAGGAGAGGCACAAGAATTCTCTTCTACTCTCTCCATCACTTTTTCCTTCTCTTTCTTTTTCTCATTTTCCTCCCTCCACCACCTTTTCAGTCCTCGCCAGCGGCGCCTGTATGTGGCTGATGGCATCCGGCGTGCAGGGCAGCACACATGAAAGGGGTCCTGTCACTCACTTGAGGCGACCATATGTGTGCCTGCATGAGCTCTGTGCCAGCGGCGGGCTGCCTCTGCCAGAAGACATTAGGGAAGCAGCAGGGTGTCATTAAGGCGGCACGATGATTGATTAACCGTAAATCGTGAGCATGAGACCTACCAGTCCCAACCGCTACCTCTTCCTTCACACACACACGCACACACACGCACACCATCCCACCTACACACACAGTCACAAAGAGAGCAGTGGGCTGAGGTGGAGATGGAGACAGAGGGAGCCCCCTGCAGATGCAAGGGTGTAATTGCATTAGCTGCCCAGTAGGGAGAGGATGAGCTTGGCTTGCTCTGAAATGAACACAGTCAGGGGCCACATCAAGCCATTAGTAGCACTCCAGCCCTCTGCTTCACTCCTAAGGCGGATTTCATATTCAGCTTTTCTGCAGCGGCTCACAGAGCTGTGGGGAGTTAATGGCAGCTCCCAGTTGCTTATCCTGTGTCGCTGGATGTATTTCTGTTGAGGGGAGGAGGAGAGACTGACTTCAAAGTCGAGCTGTGAAGAGCGTTTACACTGAATCTGGATCAGTGTCTTTAGCTGTATGGGAAGAAAAAACATTGGAAATCCTGAAACTCAAGACCTTCATCAGCTGCCAACACTTAATACTTAATCAAGTTGTTCGGAACATAATTCTCAGGTTTTGGTTGGAAAAAAAACTTCTGGAAACAAAACGAGCTCAAATTTCAGATGACGGGGGAGCCAGGGGGTCTCAGCTCCATCAAACGTAACCTGAGCTTCCTTGATAGCACACAGACTTTCAGTTTCGGTGGGTCACAGAAAACTGAAAGATAATTCAACCTAATATTATCAGATTGCTAGACTCTGGTGATCCCCTGACTCACTCACTAAGTGTGTTTACATACACCTACTTTTATGCACATTTTCAATTTGCGCCGCATACAAACAAAGTGGAATCGCCTGTAGTAAAAGAAAAAAGTCCAAATATCGTAAAGTTTTTACGGTTGGCTGAGTGGAAGAGCTGGTGTAGATAAAAACAAAATGCAACAAAGTGCAGCAGAAAACAGACTCAGTGACTAGGTCATGACGTACATGAAGCACGTGACTTCAACGTCCACTGAAGACACCAAATATAGTGAGACATAAACACTGTTCCTCAAACGAATACATGAAACAAACATTACTGCCATATTTCTATCATTTTTGAGCTTTGACTGGAGCTCCTTTAATGTCGTCATCTTGTAGAGCCGTCTTCTGCACCAGAGTGGAGAATTAGCATCAGCAACTCTTAATATTCGCTAAAAGGTAGTGGATGGAAATATACATCCATTGTTTTGCTGATCTTCTGGAAATTCTGTTACAACTTGTACTAAGGCTGCATGTCTTCGGTGAGCTGGCGACAAGAGAGGAAGAAGGAGAAATTAAAGGAAGGAGAGAAATCTAAAGCATGTAATGTTTATTTGGTAATTATTCAATGTAATTGTGTGCAAGTCTCTGGTTTATGAACTACAGTGCAGACTGGAGTCTCTGCTAACAACAGTAGACCAGCGGCATGCGTACATCTGCGTCTTGTTTCATGTGTTCAAAGTCCTCCATCTACTCCTCTCAGGCTCGATCCTGTATAGAGATGAGCAGGCGTTCATGTTCAGCTTGCAAATGGTCACTGAACGGTTTAAGAAATGCAGCACAACATCTCAAAGTCCAGAGCTGCTGACCCAAAACAGAAAACATTACAGTTTCCATAAAACTTGTGCAGAATGTGTATAAAATCACCAACCTCTAATGGTGTGTGTGTTCCATTGCCCCTCCATCTCTACCCCTCTGTGTCCTGGAGTCATGTGGAGCCACAGAGAGATGAGTGATGAAATCAGCAGAAAGGGAGTAAGCAATGGGACCGCTCCTGCTAATGTTTTGTTTGGTATTAACATGCACGAGGCACTTAAACTCCCACTGATTTGGATGAAAAAACATTTGGAATAGGGCTCATCAATCAAAAGGCACACACACAGGAGCTGTCAAAATCCTGGGGTGCTCTGTGTATTCGTGTGTGTTACATTGCTCGAAGGAATTGCTACGATAACGTCCCTCCCTTCTACAGCTGTAATGATCCATTTTAATCTCTTCTTTCATGTTGGAGCCCAGGGGAGGGTCGGGACATGGGGTGCACCTGGACAACCCTGCTTTCTACACTGCACCTAACATATCCACCTGGTCATAATGTTTGTTTTATGGATGTCAGAGTGGAAGACACACCTCATTATGTTGTTGTGGAGCTCAAGCTCTAGTCATTTCTTTTCATAAGCGTATGAATCCAAATTTTTGAGGACAGCTGATTGTTTAAGATCACAAAGTGAATAGGCAAATATATATATATATATATATACTTTATATGTATGTATATATATATTTGCTTTAGGGCCCCAGAACACTACAGTATGTTCACATGTCATTGGTGGAAGAAGAACTTGGATTCTTTAAGTAGCAATAACAGTCTTAAAATACTCCAAAGTCCTGAATTGAGTTTAATATTGTAGAAATTGATGTATAACGATGATGTATATGATGTATATATGATGTATATATGATGTATGGATAACCCTGATGACATCAGAGCAGAGGAGCGCTCTCTATGACAAGTAGACGGGACATGTAATGTGTCAAAATGTGCTGCAATATTGTGCTTATTTGAAACAGAATGTAAAAATTATGTATTTCAAATCCCCTGAATGTAGATATTCAAGCTTCAAAGATCTGTTTGTCTCATACACAAGTAATATGTGGAGTGAAACGTGTTGGTGCCCTCTGTTCACAGGCTTTACACATGACCATGATAAGAACGTCTTAAAGATCCCAGAGATGTGCATTTCTGAAGCTTTCTGAGCCGGTAAAGGTGTTGACTCACCTTCCATCCAAGATGTGTGCGTGTGTGTGTGTGTGTGTTGACCTCTGTGCTGTGGAGTCTCTCTCCTCTCTGTCTCTCTGTCTCTCTGTCTGTCTCTCTCTCTCTCTCTCTCTGTCTCTCTCTGTCTCTCTCTCTCTGTCTCTCTCTCTCTCTCTGTCTCTCTCTGTCTGTCTCTCTCTGTGTCTCTCTCTCTTTGTCTCTCTCTCTGTCTCTCTCTCTGTCTTTCTCCTCTCTGTCTCTCTCTCTCTCTCTGTCTGTCTCTCTGTCTCTCTCTGTCTCTCTCTCTCTCTCT
>CALSCE010010647.1:11344300-11359621 GCA_943593645.1 Bovichtus variegatus
TCTCTCTGTCTCTCTCTCTCTCTCTCTGGCTCGGTGGGAGTCAGTAGTGCTGGACTGATTATTCAGTTTTGCATTTGTAGACAAAGCACATAATTATCATGTAAAACCAACAGCAGCAACATGTGGGTGATGATGAGTTTCACCAGCAGAGAGCAGCATGGAGTAACCTGAGCAGACAGCGTGCCAGTGGGAACTGTGGTGTAGGCTACTGCTTTTATCAGGGAAGAAAAGACTAAAGTTTAAAGTAGGCTAGAACCTGCCCTTCCTTAAATATGATCAAACATCTGGGTGGATTAGTAACACAGGCCCTGGGGCCCAAGACGTTAAGGGGCCCCATAGAGAAACAAGACCAAAACAAGAGCTCAGGCGAAGTAGGAATGACCTGATCATGTTTTCCTTTCATATTGAGTATCTGTTATATATCAAGTCTATATCAACACAGCTGCACAATGTATACTTAGGTTACAGTAAATCTACAATAAAGATGAACTGAGCTTTGAATTCTCCTCACTTTTAAACACAAAGCCTCTGAGTAGATGTTGACAGCAGTTGACTGACAACTGAGACTGGAGCATGTCAGAGGCCTGCACAGACGGATTATTGACACACATTAGCACTTTAAAGGTTCAACGTGTAAAATATGCCAGAATTTAATCTTAAAACTTAAAAACAAATGTCCTACCATCTTCAGCAGAGT
This sequence comes from Bovichtus variegatus, assembly GCA_943593645.1. Classification (NCBI taxonomy): domain Eukaryota; kingdom Metazoa; phylum Chordata; class Actinopteri; order Perciformes; family Bovichtidae; genus Bovichtus; species Bovichtus variegatus. The sequence continues at coordinate 11,344,998 of CALSCE010010647.1, forward strand.
GTGAAGAGGTGACAGTGTGGACGTTAAAGACGTTGTGACGAAACAAAAGCACGAGTCGCTCCCTCGTCTCTGCCACCTTGGACCCAAGAGAACATGCAAACTATCAAAACGATCAGAACTGCACATTGCACCTTTAAGTCTTCGGCCCCTTTACAAAATGTAAAAACATTTGGGAGGACCCATTGTGTTTGTGGAGACAGTATTCAGTGTGGGGGCAGGAACACTCAGCGTAGAGGAAGGATGAGGCTTCTATGTAGAGGGGGCCTATGTGTCTGTGTCCAGGGGCCCAGAGTCTCAAGACTTATTTTCTTTCTCTCCTCTGCAGGAACACCCACATCCAACAAAAACATTGTCTGGAAAGTTTATGCCTCAACCTGAAATCTTTCAAAGCCTTCACAGGTTGGTTTTTTTTGGGGGGGGACTTTTTCAGTTGGACACATGCGATTATTAAGTTCATAAAGTTCACAGAGGTCTTGTATTTTGGTCACCGTCCTTCTAAATTGCAGCTTCCTGCCTGCTTTGTTGAAAAGGGTCTAGGTCTGAGATACTCCTTGTCATCTCTTCTTTTATATGATTCCCCAAGCTATGGGTCCCCAGAAGGCTGGCCAGACTGAATATCAAAAAGATCAATTTGACTGGGCCTTTGAAATGCTTAGCTGTAATGTCAGTCCTGGGCTCTTTCAGATAGAAAGGAGAGGGAAATGTCAGTGCAGATTTCTATCAGCCAAGTCAATAAAGAGTGCCCTGTTGGTGGCCAGCTGGGCCTGCCAACAGGACAACTGCCCTTTTAGTGCCCATATTTTTAGAGCTTTTAGCCAGTATTTGGAGATACATTTTAACATTCAACAAGCGCACGTTTCCCCCTCAGGAAAAAGACTTGAGGAGACTAAAACAAAAACTCTTGTTTACGTAAAAACAGTTACTTGTTGAACAGGGAAACTTCTTATCTTTGGTTGATGTCCGTCACTGTGAGGAAGGACAGATTCTCTTCAACTGTCACCTTAAATGTGAGACAGGGAGTCAATGAGGCCTAATGGTTCAAACAATGTAATCATGTAGTACATATGGAGTATCAACACAATATTTACTGGGTACTATATAGGTACAAGGGATAAGGATAAGTGGAAGTATTTCTAAATTAGTGAGTACCTATTTGATGATTACTAGGTATGGTTCAGCATGGTAACAAGATAAGAACAATTGGGGAAACAGGGTAATAGTCCAGATTTTGTAATAAAATTAGTTATGGTATAATTTATTTCAGGATAACAATATGTAAGAAAACCCCCCCAAAAAAGCATATACTTATTATTATTAATGCGTTGCACATAATTATGTTTTGCTGTGAAACAAAAGTTTAAGTAAAGGCTGTAAAGAATGGTGTAACTCTATATCTGTAACTATGAATCACTTAATGTTCCGATGTAGGATCACATGATCAGAACTGAAGGTATGTCTTGTCATATCAACAGATCATAAACAGCATCTGATCAAATACCTTTCACTCAGAAACGTGGAAACATCTATTGAGGCTTATTCGACACTATAAAGAATAATGTGGCAAGCTATGGCTCACACATGACCTGGAGAGGACATTTTAGCTCACTGCCATCAGAACAAGTTGTTGAAACTGCACCGCTGCTCGTCCCTATTTCACTGTAAGGTAGGCAGGCTGGGAGATGTAGCATTATTTATTCCAGTATAATTACACTTCTGTCTTCTATCATAGAAGCAAATACTATTAAACAGACACATTTAATGCAAATAATTCTGTTTTACTAAATCAGCATTATGAGTGAGTGGGATTTCCTGGCAGAAGTGGGATTTCATGTCTCAGTCAGCAAAATGCAAAACATTTTCTGACTTAAAACTATTAACTATTAATAAAAACTATTAATACCGCAAACTAAAAGTCCTGCATTCAAATTGCTACTTCAAGTGAAGAGTGAAAGAGGGGAATTATCAGTACAATGTATGTTCTGGGTGGAGCTTTCTATTTGAATATAGTTTAATGAACAATAATGCATTATATTGTAATTGTTATTATTTTGAGTGTAAAATCTGAATCTGCAAAGTAATATTTGTCTGTCGGTAAATGTAGTTGTACAATGTTTTCAATTGCGTAGCAGTTCACAGTAAGTAGTCGTCATGATCCCGGCTTTTAGTTTACTTTAGTTTAGTTTGCTCACCTTGTGTCATGTCTCGTTTTTACTTCCTGTCTTTGTGTTTTCCCGCCTTTTGTGATTGTTAGCCACGCCCTGATTTGATCCTCCTCCTCCTATATAGATATATACAGTATATACAGTATATATATATATATATATATATATAAGAGACATATATATACAGTATATACCTGTGTGTGTCCCATTGTTCCTTGTCAGTTCGTCATCCATGTTTCCTGCTGTGGTCTGTGTTCATCCCTCCGTTAATCCTGGTGTTCCCTTGTGGATGTTCTTCCCGTATTCCTCAAGCCTTTCCTGGTTTGTCCAAGTTCATTTTTTGGTGCTTTTCCTTTGTGTTCTTGTATTACCTTAGCCTTGGGTCCTCTTTTTTACAGTAGTATGCAGTTGAGTTGCATATTTTTGCAAGTCAAGTGCTTCGGGAGCGTTTAGTATCTTTTATTTAGGGGTGCAATGAGTTAGAATAGTAACATATTTCAATGTTTTCATGTCTTTTCACGTCTTAGCTCTGCCCTCCTAAGACACGAGGGAGAGATGCGAGGACGGAGGAATCCTCAGTTATGAAGGGGATATCCTCGTTCACTGGAGCGTCACTTTCACACGACGTGCTTTACTTCTGCCGTGTGCACAGCTGTATCACCTGTCACTGGGCTTCACTCAAAAGAAGTCCTTTAGACACTGTACAATGTTTATAGAAGTGAATTCATCTCTTTTTATTCATGAGATTCAAAGTATTTTCTGTCCTGTAGCTATTTCTTTCCATGTCTTAAAAAATATAGAATAAAAATAATAATAATTGGTGGCTTAATGGATCTGTCATTATGTTATTAGAGTGTGGTTTTGCTAAGATGCACTTTTGTATAAGATTGAGTTTATCATTGAATTGTCGCAACGCTTTTGTCTTTTCATTTGAATCCAGTGTCTTCCCCAGAAGAGACAAATGAGGAGAAGCTTCATGCGGCATGTGGACTGTGTATATATATATATCTGTAAATCCTTTGACATCCAGTGTCACAGATGCAGCACAAACCACCATCAGCACTGGGAATTAGGATCAGTCAGAGCATTATTGAATGTGTATATGTATATTTCATATACTTAAATGTTTGTTATAGAGAAGGATCTTATTCATCAAAGAAATGTATATGTTTTACTAAAATTCAAGCACATAAACTTGTTCCCTTTTATGACTCTGAACATCCTTTTACAGAACAGCTGTGGAGCTGGAGGTGGAGCTTTTGTGTGTGTGTAGTGATAACACTTCCGCATGAGCTGCACTCGTGTTTCCTCACTTCCCTCTCCTCTGGAAGCCTTCTATCTCCTCTGTCCTCTCTCCTCTGTCCTATCTCCTATCTCATCTCTCCTCTCTCCTCCCCTCTCTCCTCAACTCGAAGGAATTGGGACGTCCTTCAACATGGCATGTCTCTATTGATCCCCAGGTCAAGTGATTGAGGACAGAGGAGTCGAGGAGGGACATTAGGATGAACCCTCTTTATGTCTGTATGTATGTCCTTCGATTTTCTCGACATCCGTTCATCCGATCAACAGTTGTCAGGTGTATTCCTCAGGACCCAAGGAAGCGCTTTGTCGAGTGTGAGGTTCTTTGGATGAAAGCTGCGAGCAGCAATACCACAGGCCAACCAATGTGCCTGTTGCGAACAAAAGTTGGGTTTTCTTCACACCAAAAAGCATTTTGTGTATCCTTGAGGTCTAACAAATGTCTCCCTCATAAAACAACATTTTAAAACCTGCATTGTTTTAGTCCATGTACCACAAACAAGCACCTCTTCCTCGCCATTGTGAGCATATTGCTATGCTTCTTTGCGAGTCACCGCCACCAGCTGTTGATCAGCAGAATAGCAAAAGGAACAGCAGGAAGTGATTCGCAGCGTCCACGCACTCGCTCACGTGCATGTTGATCTGTGTGCGAGTGCACAATACAACAAAAGGGACCCGTGAAACATTTCTCCATAGTGCTTCTAGTGGACAAATACTTCACAAACACAATAGTAGAACTATTGTACAAGTATGCAGTTATAATTATTCATTATAAACCCGCTAATACTTCGATGCTACGGCTCCTGTAGCTACTACAGCAAATACTACTTCTACTGCTAACACAAGGATTATAACTTCTACTTGATACAGAACAGGTCCAAACCCAACTCTGCCACTCATGCACGGCTTAAACATTCTCAGTGGGCTCAAAGATGAAAGCTGCACAAGCCAAGAAACAGAGCCAACACAGGCCCATTTAAGCCTGATAATAAACCCTTTAAATGTTATGTCAGTGGTGAATGAGGGATTTGGTGAGTCTTGGTATTCAAGTCAATTAAGCCTGGAAAAGTAGCATGTTGAGACGTTCTCATAAAATGTGAGCAATGTGGACACAGTTGACTTGTTAAAACCTGTTACATTTAGAAACTGTGGTACGCTTTTCTCAAACCTGAACTTCAGATTTTATGGTGCTTTTAAGAAGATTAGAAGAATACACTTTATTGGATTCCTTTCAAGCCACAATAAGGTATTCAGGCTTTGGGTAAACAGTATAAATAAAAGAACACATTGTGCAGCACTGATTGCAACGCTTTGGAGGTGATTTTCTATTTCAAACACAGTTGATCTGACTGAGAGATGTTTATTTTTTCATTTACAAATGCAGAAAGTTCAGAAGTTTAAATCTTATTGATACTTTTCTTACCAAGTAAGTTTTTTAAAACAGCGGGTCTTTTTAAACAACAGGAGGAAGTTGTGCATTGGTTGGGGACTATTTTCAGGGGTGGATTAATCCACAAACAACTATCCAGCTATGCTGTGATCACATACTTCCAAGGCAAGAGCTGCAGAGCCACAGCAACTCAAATTCCAGCAGCACAAGCCCAGGGAGCCGGGGGTCACAGGGGGCTGGTGGAGAGCTGGGTCTAACCTGTGTAACAGCAGCAAAAGATGGGCTGTGGGTGGCCTGTGGATGCCTCAGTGGATGGGCTGAAGTTCGCTACCTGCTAACTGAAGCTTGGTCCGTCTCCCAGGACCGCTTTAATCTCCTCCCGGTGGCGGTGAGCACAAGCTGAGTTAGCCTGACTCAACCCTGTGCAATAAAGTCATTACAGTTTGAAAGCGATGACTCCTAAATTGTCTGATTAAGAAAACAGAAGGACACCTGTGAGTAAGTATTTTACAGCCCTGATTATTTCACACCCTGCTGATCAGTAAAGACCTACGACAGGAAACATGATAGAAAGTGAACGTTCTTCCTCACCCAGCTGCTTTTTCTCATAATGCTTCAGTGGCTTTTGATGCTCAAAAGCAATTTCCTTCGGATGACTATCACATTACATCAAATTAAACTGCATGACCTCACACCCAATGAAGAGATTTATTTAGTCAACAGATGGCGGCCTTATCCTGGGAAAATATAAAACGTGGCTCTTTAGATCCTGCAGGTTTGCTCATTTTTAATTGCTTTAGTTTAGTCAGTTCAGGTCATATGTCTTTGGGTTAACACACATTCCAGCCTGAAGGTTAAGAAATATATGTTGTGGTTAAAATTTAATTTCAGAAGATTTATTGAGAAGAAAATAGCTGTCATGCTATATAGCTATTTCCTGTCTGGGTTGGCCTGTATCAGCATCACTGCTAAATTTAATAAGTCTTGAATATTTGTGTAACATTATGCCTATGTAAATAAGATGTTTTGGGTGAAAAAGTCACCTTAACTACAGCTAATACATCACAGAACCAGGTTCAAAATCATTGAGATGCTACTGACTTGTAAGAGGGAGAATGGTGTTCTTACGCTGTGTAACGTTTGTGAGTGGGACGTACAATCTCCCAGGAGAAGTGCTTAAGGCTTTATGGCTCCAGGTTGATTTTTGGTAAACTGGATCATATTTTATGGAGAAAATGTTTTCTGGTTTAACCTCTGCAGTCCTCCGGCTGCTCTGCCTCTGCTCTCTGTGATTTATGGAGTTTCCTGATGGACAGAAAGCTTTACTTGTTGTTAAAGTAACACAACCGCTAACTGCTGCTTACAGTAGCTGCTGTGTGCTGTCAGCTAGTTAGCTGTGAGCTCAGTTAGCCGGTCTGCCAGGGCTGGGAGCTCGGAGCACCGGGGAAGTGTTGGTGTTTACACCACAAGCACAGGAGTTTTGGAACGCTGGGAGGCGGAGGTTTCCAGGCACAGGGCGAGGGGAATGCTGGCGCCGGGCAACCGAACTGGGTTAGCAATATTAACTGTCTCGCTATGTCTGTTGCACTTGGTTGATGTGTGTATAACTGAATTGCACTTCCTAAATTGCAAAAATATTGCTTATAATTTTGCTTTAACCTTACATTGGCTACACAAAAGTGATCTTTTGTGTGAGAAAAACAAGGTTCAGCACTTCATCCCCAGGTTGAAGTCTTGACTGTGTCGCAGCACAGGGATCTTCCATGAGGAAGCATGCTGTATGGCTGTTTCCTGTTTTGCGCCCTGTGAATGGGCTCTTTGTGCCCTCCGCTCTTCTGCAGTTGCACTCAACAGGCCTCTGAAGTATCCTGAGTTGAGACCTGGACCGTGTCTGAGAGGCTGCTGACAGTGGAGCAGATAAAGACAGAGGCGGTCAGTGTTAAAGAGGGAAATGGAAATAATGACCTTTGTTTGGCAGAGATATCACCTTATCATTTGCCCTTTTGCTCTCTCACTCCATCATTAGTCACAGCAGAGATGAGTGGAACACTTGAGCAGGGCAGGAAGAGCCACAGTAGAATCACACAGCAAATATTTTTTAACCAGTGTTAGAAGAAGTAATCAGAGGCTTTACTTCAGTAAAAGTCTTAATGCCACAGTGTAAAAATACTAGAGCACACTCTAGCTGCCTATCTAGCTACTAGCTAGTTTAATGAATAATGACGCACATTATATTTTGTATATCAAATCTTAAAGTGCTTGCTCACACATACTCCATCTACACAGGTGTTTCCACTTATGCTTCCTAATTAGACCTCTTCTCAGTACATGGGCATCTACAAACTGTGCTGTATTGGCGGGACGACTTACCCTGTTAACATTTTTATTATGCTGCGTTCCAGACTACTCAGAACTCAAAATGTTCCGGCTTCCCACTAGAAAAAGTCAAATGGAACGCCACTAAAAGTCGTATTTGTGAACTCAGGGCAAAATCCACACACAGCGACTTCGCAAAGTGGTAGTTGTCTGACACCGCACAACAATGGAAGCGCATGTTGTAAATGATTAAACCATCAACTAAAAGGCCACAAAAAGTATATTTGCCTGTGTAAAATGTACACACACATGCTATCATATAGTAAAACCTGTTCTGTGTGTAAATTCATGTCAAAATATGTCACCGATGTTTTTAGGTTGTTGTTTCAACAAACTCTGAGAGTTATCTTCTCTGCACAAAAGCTATTGAGAAAAAAACTTTTAAAATGGCAACAGCAATAAAATGGGGAGGCTGCACAGCTGGAGTTTCAGTTTGTCACGGTCAGCCATGTTTTTTGTTTACGTTTGTCGTTGTGCACCTGGAACGCTTGGAGGTTGGAAGTTGGACATTTCAACTGGAAAAAAATTCAGAGTTGTCTGGACTCTGAGTTTCCAGATGATGTACATTAGTACATCATCTGGTGACTTTACGTCATTCCAAGCATAGCTCCACCCAGCATAGACATGATGGGGTCTAATGAGCCGGAGGAATGAAAACACCTGTGTGAGTGTGCAGAGTCTTTCATTTGAAAAGTAACTAGTAACTCCAGCTGTCAAATAAATGTAGTGCATTCAAAAGTACAATATTTCCCTGTGAAATGTCATATTTCCACTTCAACAAAACATGGAAATATTTCAAAAGTACTCAAAGCTGCGATCATTGATTTTGAATAATGCATGAAATGACAATGTAAAAGGTGTCTCTGGTAGTGATGAGCCTCCAGAGAAGTATCAGCTGAATCTGTAGCTCCCCTCGTCTTTATGGAGCTTTACAACAAGTTTCAGCTCATAGTTCATCTGTCCGGCTGCAACTTTACTGTTCTGGTTCACTCTCGCTGATCTCATTTATGGACACAGTAGTATTTTCAGGGAAAAAGCTGTAAAACCCACTGACACTAAAGCAGCAAAAAGCAGACTGACACATATACAGTATAGCTGGTGAACATAGTGGAGCATTTTGCAGCTGAAGGGCCAGATATTTCCTTCGGGAGTTGGTAGAGACCAAAACCAGAGCTAAAAGAGAGAGAATATGAGAATACATTCATCAGGTGGATAAAACAAGACCCCACATGGATGATCATGTTTCTCTGTCACTGCTTGTGTAAAGTATAAAAGCAATTGTTAGCTAACATGTTCTCCATAGCAACCTAAAAGGTATACGTCAGTGTTGTGTTCACAACTTGCTTTCGCTGTCTCTAAGAGGGACAAGTGAGTATTGTACTTAGTTACTTTCCACCAGTGGTTTTCACACTATTCACAAATAACGGCAAGGGCATATATTAATACAACTAACTGACATACAAATGCAAGACAAGAAGAAAATATGATAAGAAGAAAGAAAAAAGTACAGAAGAAAAAAATAGAAATAGACAGTATACATATAGGATTTCACTGAATCAGCTGATTTAGTGAAATGCTCGTCTTAATACTGGCTGCAGCCCTATCATTAAGAGGGTTTATAGATGCAATCAACATTTCAAAATAAAAATGAAAAAATCTGAAAAAGGACACCCACTGTTTAATATCTAAACTATGCGGGGGTTTACATCTTACATAAGAAGTTTCTTAGCTGTAGTTTGCTCCATCCAGCACAGTGCCGCCTCCAGGGGACACTGGCAAGGCTTAAGACTCCAGATTTTGTCTTTATTTTACTCTCTCTCTCTGTGTGTGTGTGTGTGTGTGTGTGTGTGTGTGTGTGTGTGTGTGTGTCTGTGTGTGTGTATACAGTTAGGGAGTGCTGGCCACCGGGTGCAGCTCCTGCGTCAACATCTGACTCCAAAGCTATTCTCAGCACCATGTCCTCATTAAAACATTCCCCAAAGTGCCCCTCCATAAAACGCCCTTGGCTTCATGTTTAGGTGTCTAATTAGGGTCCTTGCCTCAGTCTTAGTCCTGGCTTGAGTGTCAATTTAATGAGGCAATTAGGGATATTAGTGATATTGTATCTGGACTATCAGGAGATTTGAGGGAAACTGGGAAGTGAAGTGCAGGCCGTAGGGGCAGTGGGAGGGCAGGGGTGTAGGGTTGCAGACATGTTTGTGTAGGCTCCAGGAATGACCAGCTGTTTAAAAAGAAAAAGAAATAATGTTAATTATAAATGTAAAGGGGAAAACACCAGTCCATCTAGGTACCATGGATCAGTATTTGAAAAGTAGAGAGCAAAGCTAAGCTTAGGTGAACACAAAGACTGAATACAGGGTGAAACAGCTGGGCTAGAATCTCTTAAGCTCTCCACTTACCTCTTTATGTCTTCTTTCTTTACAAAAACTGAAGATATTGGTCCCGAACAAGAAATATTTTGCATATACTGTAACCCGTGCTTTTACGTTTGTACCGATTGAACAGGTCTTCAGCTCCACTGACTCAAGTGACATCACTTGAGTCATTTATCAGACTTCACACAGCTCCCTCTGGAGACACCTAAGGCTTTATACAACTTTTTTCGCAGATGAATTAGTACTCCCCAACACCTCTAAACAGACTTTCAGTTCCCCTTTATCTTCTCATAATGCAATCACTAGCATTTCTCTTCCAGCTTGGTAAATGCCAACATCTTTAGAACTTTTGCTGAGATAAACCTGATGATGTCATCAGCATTGGACACAGTGGAGTCCGACACAGTGGAGTCCGACATTTTGTCTCCGGTTCAATCTCAAACCAAACCCCAACAAAGCGAGTGGAAACCGTGGAATTACAACTTCTGTGTCAGTCACGTGGTTTCCATTGACTTACATTGGGAAAGAGACGTCTGTAAATCAGCATATCATTTTTTTTAGGTAAATCAACTCTCTAGAACGAAAACTTAAATAGCCCATATTTAAATCATTTGGTCTTAAAAGTTGTAAAATGCGCTAATAGCCGAATCCAGAGTTATTTTCCCTCCTCTGTTCATGTGAATGAGTTCTTTTTATACGTCCATGATTCAAACCGGAGCCCTTCACTGCACATCATTCCTCTCTTTCTCTTTGTTTCTGCCTGCCTTGATCCACTCCACTATATATTATGCATTACACTTTAATTTAATAGGGTTAGACTGAAACACTATTGTGCACCAGTCAATCCTAAAATTCATTATATAATTTAATCCCAGATGAAAAGTACACTGAAGGCTCTTGATTATATTGCTGTTGGTGATGCAAGTCAGACTGGATCTGGCAATAAAGTTTCATCATCATCATCATTGTCATCATTATCATACACATACACATAATGCAACTTTAATCTTAAACTGCATTAATACATTTTTGACCTCTGGGGCTGAATAAAAATATTAAAAACAAGCGGACAGATACACCACCATATAATAAACAGACATTTGACAGACAAGTTCTTATAACTGCCATTTGCCTGTTATAGTCATATACCTGATGAATGTAAGTCCAATATTCACTCTTCTTTTAGCTCTGGTTTAGTCTTTTATCATGATTTATTTTTACATGTTTTAGTGGAAACAGCTGCCTATGTGGGTTGATGAGAGAACCATACAGTTAAATGTGCTGCTAAACCAAAAACAATAAGCTAAAGAGGCTAAAAGGTCCACAGAGCTGCAGAGTGGATTAACACACTCTGGGATTTTAGTATTACAAGTGACCCTTTTCACAAGTGTGCTCCGAGATATTGATTAATGCAGATTTAAGATGTATTTATTGCTGATTTCCTCCTGGAGATAACTTAAAGTTATGTTACAAAGTGACAGGAAATAATCAAAACACTCCATGTGTATGCCTGTGAGTTTGCTTGAGGTGAAACAGGGCACTGGTCTGTGTCAGTGATTGAAGTACAGTATGTGTCAGCGGGCGTCCATGTGTGCAGGTTTTGTGTGTGAGCCACTGTGTGAGCTGAGTGCCGTGCTGCAAATTGCATCTGTTCCTAATTACAGAGTGCTAATGAAAGCCTGTACTCCTGGTGGGCCTACTGAGGACCGGCCTGGCACCTCGCCTTTGCCACTCAGAGGAGGGAAGAGAGTGAGTCATAGACTAAATGTAATACATACAGTACATACTGAAGACTGATGCACAAAGAGAGGTGATGGTGGGATCATTAAAGGACAGCTGCTGTCCTCTGGTTGTCATTGCACAGCTTGTCTTCATTATCCCCGGCTGCAGGCGGATCTCCACTAGAACTCCAAAATAGACTAGTCTTCAGAGTGCAGCTGACAACAGCAACTCGTATTTTGAGTATTCGTATTTCTTTTTATATAGTTATAGAAAGCTTTTATTAGGAAGCACCAAAGTGGAAGTGTGTAGTTTGAGTGTTGTGTTGTTGCTGTTTGCCTGCTGCCCAAGTTAAGAGCACAGAACTGTCCTCATTGTGGATATTACACCCAGACCATATGCCACTTTATTATGTACACCTGCACAATCTAATGCAGTTCAATACAACAGCTCTGCCATTATTTCTATCTTTACAAAGTTCATAATGTTTTATCGGAAATGTGTGCATTTAATTATACGTTTATTAGTAAGGTCATAGTTAAAGGTGGTATTATCCTGGACAACGATACACAGAGAGGTTTCTTCTTCCATTTTCATGAGGGCAGAATATTAGAAAACACCTCTGAATATAATGCAACCACCACAATACTAAAACATATAGGTGAGTTATCACCTCCATGAGAGTGTCAAACAAACATTATAGGAATCATAAATGTAGATTTTATGTTGTATTGGTTTGCATTTGATTGTACCAGTGTACCTTAACAAAGTGGACACTGAGTGTCAAATGGTTAAATGGACTTCATTGATATAAAGTAGCCTCTGATTCACCCATTCACACTTATCGATGGCAGACGTAAGCCAGATGGGTTACAAAAACTCACATTAGATGACACTCAAAACTTCACTCATAACAAACTGTGTTTAAAAGACTTAATAAGTATTCTTTATGAAAAGAGACTCTTCTTTCCTGATTATTTTCACTGTAAAATGAAAAACGTAACAACATGATGCATTTTACATCCAAAGCCAACAGTCTGCACCATCGGCACCATGTGCACCATCTGCACCGTCTGCACCAGTCCCACGCTGAAGCTGAAATGCACGGAAAACTGATCACAAAGCATTGATCACAGAGCCTGACAAAATTCATTTAAAATAGTCAATAACACACAGCAACAGGGTGAGCTGTCTCACCTTAAAACAAGCGTTTCTTCCTCATCACGTTCTGTTTTGCATCATATATAATCCTGGGCTCATAGATCGCAAGACCTGATGGTTAATTCTGCATTATGAGCTAACGGGGAGGTTTCTTTTTGAGATAGTGAACACTTCCACCCATTACTTTAGTAATGTGTGTAGTTTAAGAACAAACCTTTTTTTTTTAAGTTGATCCACCCATAAGTTAAATTCTAACATCATCACCATGTTAGCATGCTAAAATTAGCTAATTAGCACTTAACACAAAACCCAGGCGATGAATGTCATTTGTTCTGCAGGTATTTGTTCATAAACCTAAGTATTAGAAAAATAAAAGAATTGACATTTCGATGGCACTAGATGAAAATTAAGAGGATCACCAAAGTTATTACAATTCATCCTGAGGGGAACATGAATGTGTGTACCAAATTTCCTGGGAATCTAACCAATAGTTGTCGAGAACAATAAACAATCAAATGTACACCCCATCGTGGCGGTAGAGAGAATGTCTGCGGATATCTGTACTAAATATCAGGGTCCATCCAATAGTTGTTGAGGTATTTCGGTCTGGACCAAAGTGTTGGACCAACTGACCGCCAGATGGAAGGGAGAAGTGTAAGAAAGTCTTTGGGAGGAGATCAGAGGTGTTGGGACCCTCACAGTATGGATATTGAGCTATGGGACTCAATTTCCCATGATCCATTGTGTCAAGAAAGTCCCTCACTTCCTGCAATCCGATATCACCTTTCACACCTTGGTGCGAAAACTCAGCTGATTCAACCACAGCACAGAGATGTGTTGCTTCTCTTTCTGCTCTGCTCTCCCTCCATGGCCCTCCTCGTGCCACCATGGTTCCCTGCCGTAGCGCAGGGTTGATGGATCTCTGATGACTGGACTCTCGTCTTCTAACGGTACAGACACAAGCACTTGCCTAAAAGACTTCCAGTTAGTACCGCACAGCAAACAAGTTTAGTGCATGCAGCGGCTCTCCACAGCCGGCTAGTCTTCACAATAGGAGCAACAAGTAGTTAGCAAGGAGCTAACTGTATTCTGCAAGGTAACATCTTGCACACAGCTGATCGAGCTCTTACAGCAACGACGACGACGACTCGACCGGCAACAAGCAGGAAAAAACAAAGTCAGCAGCCTGCTCTCAAAGGATTCGACAAGCTAAGCTGAAAGCTGAGAGCTGAGTAGCCTTTGCATTCATGTCCTCATCCTCCACTGGGCATAGTATATTATTTAGTATACATTAACTTTACACAGCTTAGTAAGCATAGAACTGTTATACTGTTGTAAATGTATGTGCAGGTGTTGACTTGGTTTTTATTCACTGAGCTGTATTGTGTGATCTGTTGTATTGAGCTAACAGGTAACATTAATGTTTGGCCAGGTGATGTGTTAGTGTTGTACACACTGTAACATCCCGCCCTCTCCCGGAGTTAAAGATTCATTTTATCTGTTTCCTGTTTTACTTTGTCACTCACCTTTTCCTCTCGTTACAGCCAACTTCACTTCCTGCCCTGCTTGTGTCTCTTCAGTCCTGCAGCCACCTCACCTGTTGTCACTGCCCTCATTAGTCTCTCCCTTTTATAAAGCACTCTAGTCTCTCTGTCTGTTGCCAGTTCGTCTTTGTTCTCTGTATTGAGCGTCCCATCATTTTTCTGGTCTCTATGTTCCTGGGTATCCTGATCTCTGCTCGTGTTTGTGACTACGCCTTTTGCCTGCTCCCTGTTGGATTTGTTTGCCTGTCTCCCATTGATCACCCGTGTAGCGGCAATTAAAGACTGTTGCATTGAATTCACCACCTGTGTCTGAGTCGTGCATTTGAGTCCAGCCGTTACACACACACAGACCGTCACATGCACACTAACGTCTTCTTAACCCGGCACCATTATCATACATGTTACCATCTCACAATAATTTGTGAATTTGCTCTTTTAACATAGCAACACACACACAGCTGAGGACTCAAAGCTCCCGCTTCATACGTCCCTTTGTCTTCTACACATGTTTATTCACGCGTACGCAGAGCACGTGGAGACGGTCACAAGACCACACACACACACACACACACACACACACACACACACACACACACAC
>CALSCE010010647.1:11359631-11377284 GCA_943593645.1 Bovichtus variegatus
ACACACACACACACACACACACACACACACACACACACACACACACATTTGTGTACATATTGCCTTTTTATTGCTTAGTATTAGATACTGTGTGTTTTGACATTTATTATCTTTTTATTAAATACTTTTTGGAATATACATGCTGTTTTTTTTAAATGTTGTACAAGAGTGAGTATTGCCAACCTTTACTATCAAATAATTTATAAATCCTTCAACCTTTACTAGCTATTGATATGATAATTTTGTTTATAGTTATTAATTAAAATATTTTATAGACTACATTAACTGACTATCCTTTTCCTCTAACAGAGGTGGTGCCCCTATAGGTGACCTGGTGTAAATTAAGTCATGCAAATATATAATGAATAAATATATTAAATATAATAATTCATATCTTTAAGCGACTGGATGCCTAAATGTCCCTCGGGATCAATAAAGTATCTATCTATAATCATTTTTGCCTATTATTAATTGCTTCTGATGCACCTATTTTATTGTAGTGCAAGTTATTATCAACCCCTATTTATGATTTTATGAATATTAATAGTTTTAATAATAAGAATAATAATTATCATTAATATTTGTCTTGTCTATACTTGTTCATACCAAACCCCAACAGAGAACACGTAGAAGTGATCTGACTTGGACCCTGGAGACGGAGGACCATGTCCCCTACTCACATTCAACGTTTCTTTTAACCATGAGCATCCTCCATGTTGTCATAGAGACGAGGACTTGTTGGTCCTTTAGAGGATTCAATACTGGACTGAACTTGTTAACCATCATTTTTATTGCTCTTCCCTCCCACTCCAAACACTGGGGTGAGATTGACTTTGGGATACTAAAGACTGTTACAAAGATACAAGTTTCTCCAATTTTTTATATTTCTGGATTTTAATTCCCTCATGTTAGTGGTGAATATGTCTGATGTGTGCCAAACCATTCACTTTGTGTTAAGTCCACTGTGATGCAATATAAAGTATAATATTCAAACAATGAAGGTCACTGTTACGCCAAACAAACAATAAAAATGTGTGAGAACTTGCAGCTTTTTAAATTTAAATATTTTTGAATCAAGTTTGCATTCGTACTACTAATGGCTGATATTGGACATTTCAGCTCTTCCCCCTATTGCCTTTAGCTCGAGCTAACTATTTCAACTGCTTATATATTCATTTATTTATCTATTTCATGTATTTATCAGTTACTTCGGCTCACTATTTCATTACTTTGAACTATTTCATTACTTTTAACTGTTGCATTTAACCGCTTATCCATACTTTTAGCTAACTATTTAGTCATCTGTGATCGCTGGCTATCATTTTCATGCAGTCTCAATCTCAACACGTGTTCAGGCGTTACAGACTCAGTATTGTATGTGGATATATATTTTATAATCAAATCATAATTTCTATTTTAGCAAATGACTACTCTCCATTCTCTCCACGTGCCTCCACCTCTGCCCCCTTGTCACTGCAGAAGTAGCTCCTAGGGTCCGGCCCCATGGAATCACTGCTGTAGGTGACTCTAATTTGTCCATTGCGTCACAGTTCTGCCTTTTTTGTTCAAGTAACATAGCAAGGAGAAACCATAATGTTATTAACAACGTAAATCGATTTGAAATATGTAAATTGATTCATAAGGATAAAAGAGTCGTGTTTCTAATATGAATAGATTACTCCGCCCGTTGTGCACACAACATGTGAACGATGCTGTTTGTATTGTAACGGACTGTCTACGTAAACTTGAACTATATGAGTCTTCTAACTCGTACATTTTGTTTTCCCTCACATAAAATAAAAGACATACATTGTTGGAAGAATTTGCAGCACATAATTGATTCAGAGGTGAAAGTTAAGAACACAGGGGTTGAAAAAAAGGTGGAGGGGAGCACATACGTGTGGTGACCTTGGGCCCCTTAAAACACGGGGTGAGTTTATATCAACTGGCATCATCCCAAGCTGTGATGTAGCATTAGTAAGTGAGTCAGAGGCAATGCATGTAGTCAGTGAGCACATACAACATGTGAGTGATTTGTGTTAAAACTTGTACTAACAACTTCCAGTAGGATGAAGTCATTGCTGCTTGTGTTAGGAGGAATGCTCCTCTATTCATCTTTGCCTCTTTTTCTTTCACTTCCTATTATTACAAAATTATGAGAACTATCTAGAAGGTTTGCTGTGGAAGGTGGGGTGTACAACTCAAGCAGGGACCCTCAATGTTGCTAATTCATTTACAGATTTAATTAGATGGATGGAGCCCTTGCCGTTATTAAAACAGAGAGGGAGAGAATGTTGCCAGCACTACAGGACTTTTTAATTACAACTCCACATCCCGCTTGCTGACGTCTGGGGAACCAGTTAATTAAAATCCTCATTATTTTACTTTTAATTAGTTCCCCCCTCTTTTGTTTCCTTGCGCCATATGGCAATGTTCCGTGGTCAAATCAACTTAATTGAGCTAATTAAGTTGATCAGTTTAATTATTCAAAGTACTCTGATTGGATGAAATTACTACCCCATCCCCCTCTTCTCACCCACCTAAAAATGCCTGCTTCACATTCCCATCTTTACACACTCAATATCTATTTCATATCCTAGTAACTGATGGGTGGCGTAGCTCAAATCTTTAGTTTAATCTTTCCTCAAACAACTTTCCAATAACAAAAAAAGGGAGAAGTTAAAGCTGATAGAATCCAGGCCCTTCCATTATCCTTTGACCTTTGAGGGGAGGGCAAGAAGGCAACATTAATAGTTAAAAGATGTTTCCCATTTCAGCAAAAGAGCCCAACTGTAGATCTCATGTCTGAGGACACCAGGTCCGAGAGACAAGAGTGTTGGGCCCTCAGAACTGACGTGTACTAATGTTGAACGTTAGCATTAAGTATGATTCTAGTTTATTTTCTTCATACCTTGCCTGTGCTAAAATAATAACATTAACATTAAAATAAACCTTTTTAATGTTATACTTTTGTGGCCGCAGTGATAACACCTCTACCTTCCCCGTGGCTCTCCGACCTGGGGTGTCCAGACCTGGGCTTCTGCAGTTGGACTTTTCTCCATTTCAGACTCCATCCATCTGAAATCGGCATTCTAGATCTGATACATCATAATACTGTAGCTCCATCCTATTTCAAAGACTCCTTCAACTCAGGTCGAAAGTTGTCGCTGTGTTTTTGTAGTAACCTAGAATACATTACATGAGATGTTCAAGGTTGTATTCAGGGGTCAGGTGATCATTTACCAGGTGCCTGATTCTAGTGGTCATGTTGTAAACACATTGCAGGAAGTCCCTGCAGGATGTAGATTGTCAGGCTGGCTGCTTGTTAAACTCCAATGTCTTGTTTTCTATTCCTACATGTTGTTTAAAGGCACTTTAAACAGATCTATGTTGAGTAATGGAAGTAAAGTAATGAGTAAGGTGCACACATCACATACTGACGACTGCTGCAGGAGACTGTAGAGGCACAAATGACTGGAATGAATGTTCCATCACTTAACGATATTTACGTCATCACGGACAGAAGACGGCTCCCTACCGCCATCTGGAAAACACTACCAGAGCATTTAAACACGTACCAGCTGCTTTAAAGTCTTCTTTATCCCCACAGACAGTCAGGCTGATTAATAGCACACACATACCAAAACACACTGTACAAGCATCATTGAACAACACTAACCTTATCCCTACAGGTTTAACATCTACAATTAACGTGGACTACCCAATCTAAATCTAAATAATTAATTTACTGTATCCAGGCAAACTGGAAAAGATCAATGAATCAGTTGAGCTCATAAATAAAGTATGGCTGAATTCCATTTAGCTGCTTCAGTTTCAGGGTCCTGGTCTTTTGCATGCTGGCTCACTGTCAACAGAGTTGTTGTTAATGTTCTCTGCAACACCTGTGCTTTTTACTGCTGACAAGTCAATATGTCCGCAGTGACTATTCCACCGTATATACTTCAGAGGTAATGAGGGAAAGTGGAAACAGGTGAGCATGTGACATGAAAAGTCAGGTGACTGGTACAGGTGGGAAAGTCTGAGGGCATCTGGTGGATGGATGACGGCAATTCAGGGTTCTGGAGAAGTGAGAATGTGTCTGAAGTGAGGGACAGAGAGGCAGAATGGGAAAAGCAGGACTGAGGCAGACTTTGCATTAATCCAGGAGTCAAGACGTGGTTAGCCTAGCGTAGCATAAAGGCTCGTACAAATTTAACGTGTTGTGTGTCCGTGGACCATGTGCATGCGGTTCCATTCATACTAAAAGGAGGGTACGTGTCGGTTTGGCGTTCCATGCATGCACATTTTTCACTCCACACTCCACGTTACGTTGTTTGCCAGGGGTTTGACTCCGTCTGGCTGTCTTTGTATTTGTTTAAAGACAAATTATATTCATGTTGGTAACTGCGGTAACGGCGAATCTCCTTACACAACCTCTCTTCAAAAAATCAGTTTCTTCTTCTTCTTCGTCTTCTTCTTATGCCACAAACTGGACTGGAATGTGGAACGAAGTAGGAGCATGCGCAGTCGGCGCGCTTGCCAAGCGTACAGTCCGCACGAGGCCTTGTGGCCATGGGCGGATGATGTCATTTGCGTCACAAGGACAATAGTGGACCCTCGCGGACACGCTGACCCGGAAAGTATGAATTGGCCATAATGACTAGAAGCATGGAGGAAACAGCTAGCTGGGCTCGGTCCAACGCCTACCAACAGCTCTAAAGCTTATCAATTAAAATGCTGTAATTTGATTGTATAATCTGCACACAAACAGAAATGTATGACAATTCATCCTTTTTAGGGAGAGTTGGGCGTCGGAACTATTTCTTAACAAACAGTGTATCCATCCACCCAGTACTTCTGTGTAGTGTCTTCAGCTCTGGTGCGATTTGCTAGATATGGTCAGCTGACACAGTTTTCAGTACAGGAAGATTATCCCGATGAATTCCTCCATTTTAAAAAGGGAATCATATAGCCATGCTCAGCAACAAGACAGGCTAGCAGTCAAATGTTGTCTATATGTGTTTATATCTTTCACTCTGCCTCCTTTGTAATTTAAAGTTTGTTTGATGTTTTTTATTATAAAATGTGTTATATCAAGAACAAAAAGCCCCCATGCTAGCAACTCTGTGAGGCCTACTTAGGCAGTGATGCTTTGAGCTAAATGCTAACAGCAGCGTGCTAACATGGCCTCAATGACAATGCTATCATGCTGATGTTTAGCAGGTACAATGTTTTACCATGGTCACCATATTGGTGTAGCGTGTTAGCATGCTAACATTTGCTAGTTAGCACCATACACAAAGTAGCCTACAGTCAAAGTTCAGCAGCATGTACTGAGTGATAACCAAAGGTATTGGAAAATTACACATAGAATGGTGTACATTATTTAAAAGCTGTGAACCTGAAGATTAATTTGAGATGCAGCTCAGTACTGTGTATTTTAGGTCATAAATCTGTAATAAACAATATGTTTTGGTTAGAGCCTATTGAAATATTTTTTGGGTTGATACTATTTGTTACACACATTTTGTGATACATTTACAATTGTTTATGAGAATTTAGTAAAATGGTCAAAAATCCCTCCAAAATATCACATTAAGGCACATAGACCTTGAGGAACACGGTAGAAAAATTCATGCAGTGAGTGAGTATCAAAAACTTCCACAAGAGTCTCAGGTTTCCAGTCAGAAAATAACACATTTGTACTACATGCAAAAAAAGAGAAGCATTTTCTGTCTTTCAGCTTCGGAAAGCTAAGAGGAAAGTAACACATGATTTAGTCTTGATTTGTCCCTTTAATCCTTCGTTTGTGTTCCCACTTGTGAAGCTGAGGGTGCTGAATGCAATTCTATAGAACAAATGATGTCCTCAGGAATTCATTACCACATTGTAGGCTTTGGGAACCTGCGGCAATGCAAATAATGAATGGAAAATTCCATGAGGTCTGTCTGAATCACCTGAAAAGTGATTTTTGGGAAATGGATGTTTAAAGGTGAAAAGGCTTGGCCACATCATTCAGCTTTCAGTAAAATGCCTGAATTGTTTAACATCTGTAGTGTGCAGGAGTTATGGTAACACATCTACCTTTCTTCGATTGGATACATTCAGACATCTATTAGGTCAAAAGCTGACATAAAAACACTGAAGGGGAGTGCAAGTCATTGGTGTTGATGTGGAAACTATGCTCACTTCAAATCCCTTCACAAGCTGATTAGTACGGATGAATGTAGAGAGGAAAGGGGGAGAGGGAGGGGTATGACCTGCTAAAGGTCGGTTTAGGACACGGCCAGCTGCGTAAGGACTCAGCTCTAGAACATGGGGCCCTATCTACCAGGTGAGCTGCAGGGCCCCCCAACAGCAGCATATTTGGCTCAGAGATTTGCAAATGTTTCACTTGCATCCACAATGGTCATTGTGTCCCATAATGCATCTCAAAGAAAACTTCACTTCCAATGCTGCTCCGACCAGTTGGAATCCTTCAAGGTGAGCCTGGGTTTATCTGGGGGTTTGAATCACTCTTGGCATAAGCTCTTGTTAAATGCAACATATTTGCAGTTGACACAACATCTCTTTACCGTTTGATACGAGCGGCTTGATAGCCGACTGGTTCCAGCACATGCCACATAAGAGCTTCGTCTCGGCTCAATACAACAGAATAAACCTTTTCCCAAGAGTTGAAATACTGAGAAATATTTTTTGGGGGAAAAATGACACTATTTCCGAAAAAGTTAAACATTTTACGAGAAAGATGCAATTTTATGAAAAAAAACTTAATATTAATATTTAATAAGTTCATGTCAGTACTTCGAGAGAGCAGTCGGTCAGCTTACGAGTCAAAAGAGGCTTTTGGATGACCTGGTTATAGCATTCACTTTTGTTCTCGAAATTTAACAACCTCTTTCTCATAATATTAATTTATTCTCATAAAAATAAGGACTTTATTCATGAAATATTATGACTTTTACTGGTAAAATGTCAACTTTGTCCCATAGTTTTATGGTTCTCATAAAATTAGGACTTTATCTTTCTCTAGGCGATACACTAACTCACACCTTTTGGGTTATTTTCTCTGAACTTTGCACATATTCTATTTATATTTATACTTCATACTGTGAACTTTTGCTAATCACCTTGGCTATATTTTGCACAATACAACTTTTTTAACTCTTTCATTTTAAAAAACTGATATATGACACATATTTATATAGTATTTTTTCATATTTCTATTGTCATTTTTCTTTCCTATATCTGTTTCTTGACTTTTGCAGTAATTGCTTTTATTTGTATTCCTCTTACTATGTTTATTGTTATACACAAATACACCAAAGCAAATTCTTTATATGTGGGAACCTACTTACAGTACATTACATTTAGCAGACGCTTTTGTCCAAAGCGACTTACAATAAATGCAAACAACCAAGAGGATAAAACTCCGAACAACAAGAATCTCACAAGCACATTAGCTTCAAATGAGCCAAAAGCACTACAATGTAAGTGCGTTTTTTTTTTTTTATTGGCCAAGGTGCAGTCGAAACAGGTGGGTTTTCAGTCTGTGACGGAAGGTGTGAAGACCTTCTGCAGACCTGACATCAATGAGAAGCTCGTTCCACCATTTTGGAGGCGGGATAGCAAACAGGCGGTTTTATTTGAGGGGGGTCTGGGTCCCACTCGCAGTGAGGGAGCAGCGAGCCGATTAGACCTTGTCAGACTGGCTCTGTGATGTCTACACCACAGAACTTGACACCGCATTTGACATGTTTACCTCCATTTAATATTTATGTTTTCATGTTTTTCAAAGTCGTATCTCGGTGCTCACAACTAAAATAACCTGTAGGTACATGAATACATTTCATATAAAGCCACCCAATCCTTCACCTAAGGAGAGACGGAGGATGAGCGCGGGTCCAGGTCAGGATTGTCTGTCTGGGTGATGGCAAATATGTTAAGATACATTTACAGTTCTAAACTCTTGCTTTGCATTGCTGTTAGTACAATTTATTTCCCTTGAATAATACAGGCAGCTTTCTGCTTGTTGCCCTCACACGTTCGTGACAAAGGCAGTTTGACATGCTCAGTGCTGATAGGAAATCAATTATTTACTCCATGTCTGTGATCATGAAAAGCATAAGACACATTCATTAGCGCATGCAAATTACTTTAATTGCAATTATCTCCATATCTTGATAAGCAAAGAGGGGGGTCTCCCAATCTCCCTCCATGGTGCAAGTTCCATGCCACACTCAAACCAATCAAGCCTCATCTGCATATCATTAATTAGCCTGACGGGTTCAAGAACCAATTAGCAAGACTGCGAAGATACAAGGTGAGACGAAGAAAAGTTTTCAGAGGGTGTGACTCACAATTGGCCTCATATGTACATACATATACAACACGCACCAAGATGTATGTCAACATCTGTGGGCAATTATTTCAAGTTTAATTTTGGAATTATAATTATTATCTTCTCTATTATCTCACGCTGCTTCAGTCATATTAAGATACAATTTGAGTGTTCCAGATTGGCTTCTCTTCACTTTATGACAGAAATGAAATGCTTTGGTTTGAACAAAAGTGTCCGTTAAGTATCAGGACATTAACCAGGCTCACTAGTTTCGATAATTTTACCATCTGAATGTGGAATAATATAGATCTACAGTATGTTATACGGCTGTAAATCAAGACCAACTTAATCAAGTCAAAGTCAAGTCCAAGACAAGATAAATCCAAATCCGAGTCCAACAAGGCGCGACTACAAGATAAGTCCAAGACATCAAAAAAGAGAACTCAAGTACTACAACCCTGGAGTATTGTACAGAAACAATATTGTATGTCGACTGCACTTTGGTCAAAGAAAAAAAAAGAAAAAAAAGAATAATAATTGCTGTACTTTTGCTCTTGGTTGGCTTAGTTGAAGCTAATGGTTGAATTTGTATTCTATTGTTTCTCTTTGTTGCTCTTACTTTGGTTTGGCTTATTTGAAGCTATTGTTCTACACTTGTATGATTTCACCTATATGAAGTTTATGTACTTGCGAGATTCTCGCTGTTTAGAGTCGTATCCTCATGATTGTTTGCACTTATTGTAAGTCGCTTTGGACAAAAGCATCAGCCAAATGAACTGTAATGTAACGTATGTTTGAAAGTAAGGCTTCCTTTCCTCCATTTGCAACAGCCTCAGTATAACATATCTGTATTCTTCATGGAAAAATCTTCTTCTCTGATATAAAAGTTGTTGAACAGAAATGCTGATAATGCTGTCGTGGAGCAATTCATGTACAAGCGTGCACTAACAATTAGGTTTTCTTTAACAATGGGTCAAATGACTATTTGTTATGTGACAAGGTGAAGCTCATGCTGACACATCCAGAGACAGTTAACCCAACTCTGCAGTTCTCCTCGGCTCTCTGGAGGTTTGAGCATTTTTCAGCTCGTTGTTTTGGTTTGACCACCTGCTTTACTATTTAGTCAGTCACTAGGTGGTGAACATGGTGAAGTATTTAGCAGCTGAAGTAAGTACGATATTTCCTTTAGTAGCACGAATATTGAGTTCAGTTCAAAGATTCATAGTCACTGAATATGTAGTTTGTCTGTTTTTATCCTAAGCTAAGTAGTTGCATCACCATACCTATGCCAGTAAGTACAACGGTAAGTGAACGCATCACAGCACATGCGTCCCAACATTCAGGGATTCTGACTGTGTTCAGCAGCACGATCAGTCTGCTTCTAGTCTAAGCTTTCACCTTCAGTTTGATTCACTTTAAGGATTGGTTGTAAAAGAGTCATGCACAACCAACACACAGATCAAACGAATGGCAACGCCTTCGCTCAGCTGTAGCCTACGGAGGCACAGAGGCTTTAGGCTCGATGCTAAATTCACCATGCTAACATGCTCAATCGGAAAATGTTGATGTGTTGATGTTTGGCAGCTGTTTAGCTGTTGTCTCCATCTTAGTTTAGTGTGTTAGTATCAAGCCCCCAGGAAGAGTTCTAATTTTTGAAGCCAATTTTCATAGTAGCCAAACTTTGGAATTACAACTACCGGGTCCGCCATGTGATGCCATAGGGCCCGAAAATCCATTTCCCCACAGACTTATATTGTGAAAGAGACGGTTATTTAGGTTACAGACGTACATTTAAAGTCAACGTTGTCTCTTGGTTTCACACGGGACACAAACAGCCGTCTAGGGGAAAGTCCTGTGTTTGTTTGACCCAACGATCCACCCCGTCCACCTCCCCACGTAACTTTAATGAAGACAATATACGTTTCTCTCAAAATGTAATTGTCAATGCAGTTTCATTGTATGGGAATGTCATTTTCTAGGAGACCAGGCTGCCTGTTTGGATCTCTCAATCGGGCAGAAAAAGAGTATTTCTTGCTGGAGTCACAGCTGCTAAAACAATGTTGGTAATGTGCTGGCAAGTTTCCCATTCTCTCACACACTTGCACATATCTGTTTCCAGATATCATTCAATCTGACGGTGTATTGTTAAACAATGCAGGGGGCTTTTTGAGGCTTGGTCTGAATCAGTTTCAGAGAGACACTCATTCTTTTGCTAAATCTACCTCAGTTGGACAGTGTTACATATAGTGTTTTAATCTTATGTTTAACTCCTGGAGTCTTAGATCATTTCTAACAGTTTTGTGTGCCTCCAAGACGTGCTGTATGAAGTGAGTTCTGTCACTGTGTCACTGGGACAATATTGACGTGGGTATTTGGCGATCTGCTGGGGGTGTGGGGGCAAACTTTTTATCTGCTTGCTGTGAATTGTTCAATTAAAAGATGATCACAAAAAAGGCAATGTCGTTAGTTTTGCTGGTATTTGATCATAAACCAAAGACGGACGTTTGGACCTGTGAGTATTTGTTCAAATTTGTCATAACACTCCAGCCAATATTTGTGAAGACATTCATTTTGGTGGTGGGCCGACTAACATTTCCATCTTTAGAGCTAAAATGTCAATATTGTATATATATAATCTATATTAAAACAGAAGAAATGTGTTAAAAGAGAAAACCGTACGTACACATACACTGGAGGTAAGTGAGATTTGGGCGACCCTTTAATTGAGATGAACACAAGCTAACTGTGTTGGTAGAATCTGTATTTTGGCAAATTCAGTGCCTTTTTATTCATTATTCACTTCGCCATCTTCATGGTGATCTGAAGCCACAGAGCGACAAAACAATAATATTGGATTCCGAAGAAACTTGTGTGACTTAGAGTCATGACTGAAAAACCAGAGGAATGTGTTCCCCCTCATCGTTATGAAAGAGCACTTTGAAACACTACCATTAAAAGCCTCATTGTTTCTGTGAATGTGAAGCTAATTGGACTTACCATGTGAGACGAGCTGCTGAATTCTGCGGGCTGTTAATTTGAAGAGTCACAGCTGGCTATTCATGTGAGCCTCTACCCGTTCTGCCTGCTTCAAATCAGCCTTTAATTTTGCTCTGTAGAAAGCCACACAAACAATATGGAAAAGGAGAGATCCTAAAATTAGCGTGGAAGAGATGATCGTGTAGATTCCATGCCAAATGTACACATAAAAAAAGGCACATTTCGTGCCAAAAAGCAATCACGACAAACCAGAGTAGAGACCTTGGAAAGATGTTAAAAATGTCAAGTTAAATATTTTAATTTGAACGGACAGAAAATGGAGGAATATGAAACTTTTCATGGTTGAAAACAATGCATTTTCTGACTTGGACTTTGCCTTTTACACTCAGACTGCTATGGAGAGCACAAACCGCTGACTGCCGGGTGCCCACAGGAAAAAGCTCCCTCCCTTTTAATTAGACCAGCTCACCAGATTAGGCCTCATTAGGCTGCAACACTGGAGTGCAGCTAAAGCCCATGCAGGCCTCCAGCGCATCCCACTTTAATTGCTTCTGTAATGGCTTCGACTCAGGCCTTTGAAATCCCATTCCTGTGGGTAATCAGCCATGTTTGTCTGAGAACCGCAAGCATTTCTTACTTACTCCTCGGCCTGCATCGGCTACCTGTAACTCGATGGTACACACTTACTGTAGCTATAGACGGATCATCCTCAACACACTCATCACATATAAGACACGGCTGAATGGCTAAATTATCATTAGTTCTTCTGAAAGACTTATTCTCTTTCAACACACAGTTTAGAGAATAACACTCTTGGTTGAAAAGAAACACAAACACAAACTGCAACACAGAAAACATCACTCATATTCTGTAGCACACAACATAACATGATATTAGGGCACTTTGAACATATCCTTCCAATCGTCCTTCACTCATTCATAAAAGATTAACAGATCAGTTTAAATTGTAAAAAAAAAAAAAAAAAAGCTTGAACATTAGCGCAATAAACATTTAGAATGTACAGTACACATCACTGCTGCTAAATCTCATGTAGAATTATCCTTCCAAACACACAAACACTAATTAACCCCAAAAGTACTCATGATGTCTGGAGCTACCAGACAGCTGAAGAAGAGAAGATACATCAGAATAAAGTATTAAGAAAATAAATTAATATGGAGGGAGAGCGTTGATCTTCCAGGCCCTGCACCTGTACTCCACTGATTCATTGAGTAGAAATCATTATAAATCCAGAAAAGCTTAGAATCACAGGCCTTTGCGGGAAATGTAAAACAATAAAATAAAGGAAGAACCCCCTCGGTTAGAGACCTTGTTCTTATTGTTAAGATGACTTAAACCAATTGTCAGTTGCATCGCTGCCTGAAAGGACTTCACTGGTGATTTTGTCTGTAATAGCCCATTAACTTAATTTGGATACTTAAGTTAGAACACTGTCATGTAGTACACTGTGTACACTATGCATTTACTTGTGTAGTGCGTAAGTTTCAACGCGGTAGTGTTGTCTCAGATCGCACACGGCTGTTGTGCACTCACCGGAAATGGTGATCCCCGCTGTTCACTAGCAGAGGTTTGTTTGTGGTGCTGAATCCTTCCAGAATAACTAAATGAACACAATAAACATACTGATGGCTTCTAGCCGACAACAGTTTCGTGGTACTTAGCGAAAATAATTCACACGTGTAACTTATATTTGTGTAGTGCGGTGTGTCCCCCTTCTCTCAGAGCCAGGATGGCGACCGTTGGCTGAGTACAGAAGTACACACGTACAGAAGAAGTACAGACGTACAGAAGAAGTACAGACGTACGCAAATGAAGGGAACAGCATAAGAGGCTTTTGCTTTACCCGGACTTTTCACAACGGGTAGGTGCAGTTTGCCCCGCCTGAAGCATTACAATGGTAGTGATAACAACTGATAACCACCATCTAATGGGCTGTTAACATTCGAAACAGGCATTTTGGCTCAGCTGAGGGTTTGTTTACAACCTGACTGCTGGTTGCTTGCACCGTCGGACCGATTTTTTTTATGTTAAAACAACGGCAATAAAATCCAAGTTGTAATAAACCAGAATTTTGCTTGAACATGCTAATGATTAGCAGGTAATGTCCACCATGTTCACCCTTTTAGTTTAGATTGTTAGCATGCTAACAGCTTCAGGAAGATGATGAAGATGACCATTTTCAAAAGCATATATTCCAGTTTTAGACACAAATTATTTCCTTCCAGCCAGTATAAAAGGTTCATGTTGTAATTAAAAGGTTGTAAATCATTGGGATGAATGACCTACTTTGCGCATAGTTTGTTGAGTTGAACACAAGACAGTTAATGGGCTAGAACAGAAAAAAACAAAAGGTATGGTCCTGTATTACTGCAATGTTGCCTGAGACATCAGTTTTGTACAAAAATTGTGAAAAGAGAATTCAAACTGCTTCTGTCCGAGCTGGGAACGCTACCACCAGAGGGCGGCTGTCACTTCCCTCAACCCACTGTGGTAAAAAGAATCTGAAGACTAATATGTTTGATGAGTATTTCAAAGAGAACTAAACAGAGAAATAGTGTAGATATCAATACAGATGTCTTCCTGTTCACCTGTCTGTCAGAGGGGGGGAGGAAACATCCAGCAGCTGCAATCAGGACTCAGGAGATCCATACTCTTTTTCCCTCAAACTGAAAAAATAGTTAAACTATATGTGTGGTCTTTGTGATGTTGGAAGTATATTTCACCTCCTGAAGGAAAACCATTTCTGTCAGTCTTCCCTCTGTATTCAATGCCTGGCTAGCTGGGTAAAGGTAATGGATGATTCCGCTGGAACCTCACACATTGGATAATTCCATGGCAGTCTTCCATTGTTCCCGTTAGCCATGCCAGTTCTTATCAGTAATATTGCCACAGTTCACAATAGACAACAGTCTACTGTATAAATACATTCCAACCATCCTCAGCATCCTCATCTCTCCAACAGAGGACTGCACTTGTCCAGACTTCACTCCTCAAAGTCTACTGAGAGAAGCCAGTTTCTGTTGGGATGTTGAAATCTAAACGAGTAGCAGTAATGACTTTATCCAGACTGTGGAGTGACAGTAACTCAGACTGGAGGGTGGTCAACCAATGGCAGGATGTACAGGGAGAGGAAGAGGGTGAAGGAGAGACAGAGGACAAAGGTGGGGGAGAAGGCACACATTTGGTTTTTCATCCTCTTCCTCAGCAGACCTGTAAACAGTGGAGAGAAGAAGATGTAAATGTTACTAGAACCATACAGCGAGCGGGTTTCCAACCACCTGTTTTTATGCTCATTATACATTTCTGCATAAGTAAACCTCAGATTCAACTGGCACTCCTTTAGTTTAGTTGTGCCATATCCCGACTGGAGAATTACGCCAGCAGCTGTTTATCTCAAAGCACCCCATTTAGAATATTTGCATAACAGTAGTGAATGGAAGTGCACGTTCGTTTTCTTTTTCTTTTGCCAATTTGCTAATTTTGCATTGGTATCAAACTTGATTTATGATTTAAGTATTAAGTCAAAATGTCCAACCCAGGTGCTATTGATTTCTTTTCAAATTGCATCGCCAAGCAAGAGTTCCGCATATAACCACGGTACTATACATTCTGAATGATTGACTAAGAAGGCGTGCTATACCGAGACATCCACCATTTCTAGCATGAAAGAAAAATAGACTCTTCACTTGGGCAAGACTTGATTTATGCTTTTATCGTCTTGATAGTGGGCCGTTGCTGCGATTGGCTTGAACTAGGGCTCTCATTTAAAAAATAAAAAATAAATCACCTTTGAACAAATGAGGACCAACATGTTATTTGTTCGAATAAATTCAAACGCAGATCCCGAAGCCTAATGTTAAACCAACGCTATGTTGTAGAATAATGTTATACTCAGCTGTGGTACCTCAGCTGTGTAAATAAAGTGACAAGCTAACAGGTGACTTCAGATTTGTTGTTGTGGTAATGTTAGTATGACTTTTTTTTTTTTAAACCTGTTGTTATGGATCAATGAAGGGGATTATGGATTGTTGTATATTACATTATATTAAATCCTAAATTTGGACGCAATAATTGACGCAAGTAATGATGACTTGATTTACTTTACTAATTTACTTCTTTGTTAGTGTTTGTGCTTTGTCATATTTCCTTTGTGTGTATCGAAAAAAAATTATCAGTTCTTCATTTCCTGATTGCAATACTAATAAATTGTCTGTACGGCCTGTGTTTCAATGTTCACACCACACCACGAGTCCTACGAGCCATCAAGGTGTTTCTTACCTCCCTTTATTTCCTTCGTGTTGTGTGAACAAAGAGAACAACACTAGAACAACACTATGTCCTGTTGGCCAATGTTACTTTTTAATGCTCGTTATAAAAAGGTGGACAAAGAAGCGCCTGGAAGCATCACATGGCCTCTCACCTTCTGGTCAGACATCATGCTGTTGGCCTGCAGTGGAGTTGGATGTCCACTGAGCAGACCTCCTCCCGGCCGGTCATGTTCACAGAAGATCGTCCCATTGACGTAGTGAAAGCGATCGCCAGGCACCAGCCGGTTCCTGCAGGTCGCACAGGTAAAACACTGGGGAAAAACAGAGAGTTACGTATTACCAAGTTATTATCAAGATGAGCTCATCAATGACAGCAGGAAGATCTATGGTCATGTAAATGCTGGAGTGACACTCACCTTAAGGTGGTAAACATTGCCTTGTGCTCGCATCACCATCTCACTTGCAGGTATAGACTGTCCACAAGCACTGCAGGCTCCACTGTGTCCGAACAGCCTGCACATTAAAACATGGCACAAGTCTGTCACTTCAACTATGTTCCAACCCTTGGCGTCAACAGCTGCGTCAGCACTTTGCTGCTAATTTGCATGATGTTTTTGACAAGGAGCTGAATCTCCAATCTCCGAAGGAAGCACTGTAGGAGGGAAAATGTGTAACCGTTGGAATCTATTGTAAGTGACAGGAAGTCAATCAGACCATTTGCCGTTCTTTGTAATGGAGCGAACTACAATCTTTTTACAGCAATCTTTCAAGCCTAGAGTGAGTAAAAAAGTAGATTTTGAGTGTAGCACTTTAAAAGTCAATTCTTTTTTAATTGCCCAGTTATTCTAAAAAAAAAAAAAATTACTCTAGCTAACAACAGAAAAACTGCACTTCATGCAGACCTCTATGAGCTTGATGACAAGTGGTTTGCCTACGTGAGGTTAACTGAGCTGGCATTGTCTCTAACTGGCTAAAAACACAGAGCATAAAGGCCATCTGATATTGAGCAGAGATTCAAAGCAAGATAAAACACTTCGGCACTCGATGCAGACAGCATTGTTATAGCCCAGTGGTCCACAGATTATGCACCTCACCCGGTGTTCTTGTAAGAAGGGGTTCAAATTAAAACTAGACATACAGCTGTGAAATCTGCCGCTGGCTGATCCGTTCTCTAAATTCAATTGTCTGTTTTGGCACAAAATAGCTTCGGTCCCAGTTTTGTGCAAATTGCCTGTTAGAGAACTATTTTCGCGTCAGAGTCCTGTCGTTTTGTTCTCAGTTGATAAAGGAGATCTGTGTGTCCTGAGTGTCGAGTAGATGCACAGCGTCCACAGCAGGTAACTCAGCCCTAAATGATTTAAGCGTTCTCTAGGTCCCCTTTAGATACTGTCTGTCATGCTCTCTGTTCTCACACCACACATAGGCAGTTTAACATGATATAATTATATGTTTGCACCATTTATTTATTTTGGTCCGTACAAAAATATTCCATATCATACAGCATCTTAAGTTTCTCGTATACTTCCTTTTTTTTCTCTTCTTTTTACACTTGGCCGTTTTTTAAAAGATAGACATTAATAAAAAAACAATAAAGAAAACAAACAACAACCACAGCAACACAAGCCATAAAACACATAAGAGAGGGGATTTAAAGCAGTGCCACACTGGGATCATCTGTAAAGTATGTTCACACGCTGTCTGCATTAACTCCAGATATGCAGTGCTAAAATTGATTCCCAAACTTGATCCCAAATTATTCCAGAATTGTATTAAGTATTGCTGAGCATATCAGTTATTCTATCCATACCATGAGATTTAAACATTTTAAATAACCATGTTTTCATTGAGAAACCTTTTGGCTTACAAACATTTTAGCAGCCTGTCTTTCCTTGAACTTACCTCAGCAAAGCAAACAACAGGACAAGAGATTTATATTCATTATTTCTGAAATATATATATATATATATATATATATACACACATATGTATATATATATATATATATGTGTATATATATATATATATA
>CALSCE010010647.1:11377384-11387481 GCA_943593645.1 Bovichtus variegatus
ATATATATATATATATATATATGTGTGTGTGTGTGTGTGTGTGTGTGTGTGTGTGTGTATATATATATATACTGTATATATATGTATTTCTCAGGTCTATTGATACTCAGCCTTCAGCAAAAACTAACTTTCATTGCTTTCTTGTTAGGTGCACGGTGCTGCTTTGTTGCATTAAAAAGCTCATCATAGTTAATGCCTGTGGGATTTGTCTGTTACATTCACTGCTGTATGCCATGCGTCACATGTTGCCATAACAACCGCAGCCATGTGGCTTTGTTGTTTCGTGTGCATCATTTACGGGGCCATCTAGATTTTATTTGCATCAAAACAGAAATAAACCCAATAAACGTTGGTGAAATTTAACTCTTTATCACATATACAATATCTACAGTATATACACAATAAAAAATTAAAAGCCCAATTCTAGATCTAAATCTCTGCAGCTTTAAACAACAGCTCCAAACAAAGAGGACACAACAACAAAACACATGAAACCAGGAAGTGACCTCTATGTCCTCTGAATGTAGCAGCACACAGCAGCTGTCAGCCCTTATCTACCAGAGGCTGGATGTGTGTCAGCACCTGAACTGCAGCAGGTTGCCGTTTTAATAGGAAGCCTCTGTCATCATTACACGCTTCTGTGACACTTAGCTCACCAGTCTGGGTGCTTCCTGTCTCTCACTTTCAATGACTGCACAGAGTAATACATTTTTAATCTTAATCCAAACAGTCATTTAATGAGTACGCCTGAGAGGATTCCTGTTCTCCTTAATTAAGCCCACACACACACACACACACACACACACACACACGCACACACACACACACACACACTCTTCTCAAGGCTCAGTTACATCTCATCCTGCTTTACTGACACGAGAAGCAAGAATCTGAGGACCCGACCCGAACCGAACCGGGCCTCAGGTCAGCACTTTCCATTCCACCTCCGCTCAGGGTTGGGTCCCAAAGGCAAATGTGTTTTAATTATGTCAGACACTTTAAAAGCTACTGAGGTGCTCTCTAAATTAGCAGGTCCAACTCTCACTTCAAGTCTTTTTACACACATTTATTTATTTATTTGATCTCTGCCACAGAACTGAACAAATCAACAGCATTAAGTCCTGGCCTGGCACAGCTGACAAACCAAATAAATAATAGTCAAGCTCAAGTTAGACAGAAAGCAAGTCAGACAACCCTTCTATGTAAAATGGTTATGCTATTCAGCAATTGAAACAGGCTATTCACAATGACTACACCACTGATCAAAGCACAAGTTACGTCACTACGCAGCTGATAGAAACCCATTCAAAATAGAATCTACTCCGCCAACTCAAGAGGAAGTCCAGTTAGTAACTTGTGAGGAACATGTGTGCAGTCCTGAGGCAGAAGGGGAGTAAAATCCATGCTCTCTCTCACTAAAGGTTAACATGTAGCGCCAGAAAACTGACCTTGTTCCTGTGAGTTAATAAGGAAATGTAGCTTTGCAAGCTATGGCCAAAGTATGCAAAGGTCTGCTCTGGCAGTTCTGCCTCCGTGAGCAACGGGAAGGCTCTCTGGTGTGGGTAATAAAAAATAAAACTGCTAATGGAGGCTGGAGCACTGGGCTGTGTCCACGTCAAAAAGGTCTGAAAATACAACCAGTAAAGTAACACATGTAGGTGAAATAGTAGAGCCCTCAATTCACTCTGGAGATACTGGTTGACACTGTGTGACGGACATTAGGAGGCATTCCTTTTCTAAATACCTTAAATTCTGTTTATTTATTTATTATTATTCAAGGCATGAAAAAGGTAGGTTCAAAGGTAGAAAATAATAATTGTTTATTTAATTCTTGTAAAACACAAAAAAAGTCCACGAAACATTTTAAAACTTTCAGAAACGTGTCTGCTGAAGAACAGGCTGGGTGAGCGCTTCTTAAATGGTAACGGTAGTAGAGTGGCAGCTGACGGAGCACAAACATGTCACAGCTACGTCCAGCTCAGACTTCCCTTTGGGCCCTTCAGAGCCAGGTTTGTGCCATGTACAGCACAGTACGATGCCTCTGTTCGCTGCAGATGATGATGAAGAAGCTCTACCTGGGGCTGCTCACAAATACTTCCGGAACCTAATCCACATCCAACTTCTAGTTTGTGAGTAACGCCACTGTAGTACCACATAAATATTAATCGGGAGCATTTTGGTATGCACCTGAATACACATCTGTATTGCTAACCCATTTTACTTGTGGACTAAATGTGGAATCTCTTTAATACAGAACAGACCTCTCATGACTGCACAGTGTATGTTATTGCAGATCACGGTGTAATTTGAGTGTACAGTAAGAACTTCATATTTTCATGAGAGGTCCTAAAAGCCACTGTATTATGACTGACCTGATACAAAGTCAGCAGTGTCTCAGGCCCTCCTCCGCAGACCCCGAGCTGCAGCTTTTAACATCCATCTCTGCATTTACCCCGGAGATGTGGGCACCCACAATATCCCCATCTGTGTTAGACCAACCCGCAAAGAGCAAAATGCAGGCACCAGCTGGTACACATACTGTGTATGTTTACCATTATCCTGTTTACTACACCAGTTTGAACACGAACCATTCTCTCCTGATGATCATTTTGTTGGTTCTCTCCCTCCCCTGCTTTGTTTTCCTCTGTCACAGACAAAAGCAAAAATAAAATAGAGATAACTAATGTTTGCCAACTAAAATGAGTATGAGTACAGTAGGTTAGAGGACCACACGCAGAATAACTACTTTCTACAGTGTTGTGGAGTAGGGGGTGAGGACCCAAACGCAGAGAAGAGAGCTTTATTATAAAAAGCTTACAAAACAACAAAAACAACAGGCAAACGGGAAAAACAGAAACACAAACCGGGCAGGAACGAGGAAACACGAGGAAACACGAGGAAACACGAGGAAACACGAGGAAACACGAGGAAACGCAACATAGGAATCATAGACGAGGGAGTCATAGACAACGAACCGACAAGAAACAATGACACAAGACGGGAATATATACACACAGACACTAATGACAGACGAGACACAGCTGGAGAGGGCAGGTAACAAGACAAGGGTGGTAGGGTGATTACACACAGGAAGTAAAACTAAACAAGACACAAGGGGAAAGAACTTTACAAAACAAGACAGGAAGTCAGGGAAACATCTAGGACATGAGAGGTTTTGACGTGGTGAAGCAGTGAATGAGAAAAGGCTAACCCGGTTCTTTGTTTTTCAGAAACTGTGTGTAATCGTTTTTCTAGAACTCTGATTGGCTGCATTCATATCCTGCAGAGCGGTGTCCATTGTGCTCATGCTGTAGCGCTCTCTGATGAAGCTGCACGTCATCAATTGATTTGACAGACGTAAGCAAAGAAACGTAACCAGCCAACTATGCTGGCATCAGGCAGACACTCTGCATTCAGCCATATTTTGGTATTCATTTGCTTGACTTTCAGTTTTTTTATGTTTGGGGCCTTTTAATGTAAGAGAAGCTGGTAAGGACGGGAGCACTAGAACAATCCTCCGCCTACAATACTGGAGGTAAAAGAAGATACGAGGGAGCAGGTCCCACAATGTCAACATTTATTTGAAAAATTGGTTTAAGATACGTTTAGAAAAAAAAAGCACAAGTTAATGGGACACGTTTTATTACCTCAGAACTATTTGTCTATGATATTGTGACCTGATGGTGGAGAATTACCTTTTTTTCCACAATGGAAATTCAGAAAACAAATTGATATTACTGGTAAAATTAGTTCAGACAGGAAAAAATTAAACAATTAGTCGATTATTCGATTAGTCAATGGACAGAACATTAAACAGCAACTATTTTGATAATTGATTCATCATTTATGTAAGTTTTCAGGCTAAAATGGCCCAACATTACCCGTTTCCAGCTTCTCAGTTGTGAGGATATGCTGCTTTTCTTTGTCTTATGTGATAGTAAACTGAATATATTTGCATTTTGGACAGTGGGTCGTAAACAAGCATTTATACAAAGATATTTTAATGAATATGTGATGGATTTTTTCACAATGTTCTGACAATTTACCAACCCCTGTCTACAAACACCATCAGGACTCACCTGATGTAGTCGTTCTTGCAGAGGATCATGCCTCCTTTGCTGTAGCAGGTGCTGCTGTACTCGCCCAGCTGAGCGTGGCAGCAGGAGCACTTGAGGCATCGTGTGTGCCAGTAACGCTCCATGGAGAAGAGCAGGAAGCGATCTGCGATTCGACCTCCACATCCTGCGCACAACCTCCCCGCTGCCGCCCCGCCACCGCCCATCACTGCCACTGTGGGCGCCTCCACCCTGCTGTTCACCATAGCAACCTGAAGACAGGACAAGAGTAAAGAAGAGAGGACACAACAACTGAGGCAGGACAGTGGAAATATTCAATGGAAACAGTTAAATATATGGCATCCTTAAATGAAAAGCTCCAAGCCACTTACTTTTCTGAGTGTGTGTGTGTGTGTGTGTGTGTGTGTGTGGTTGACACTTTTTTGAAATGGTGTTAGAAAGATCTTACATTTTTTTTAGGTGACTAAATTGTTGTTATTGGGATCAGCAATGTAGAATCAAAACTAGAACTCGTCATGGAAACCTCTCTGCTAAAGCCGTCATTCATTGAGGGCATTAACTCCCGATTATTTTTATTTTATTCATTACCTCTACCAAGGAGGTTTTGTTTTTGCCCCCATTTTCCTGAATGGTGTAGCATGGGCCAAGGAAGAAGCCATTACATTTTGGAGTAGATCCGAATCACGGGGCGAAAACACAAATGATGTTGAACTTTCGTCAACATTGTGAGCTAGGGCATTTGTGCTGCATTCATGTGGTGCCGGAATAAAAACATTCACGTGAAAAACATTCACGCGACACCCCTCAAGTCGGAACAACAACTCTGAAACTGACATCAACGTGTTGTTTAAATGCTCTGAGCAATACAATACAACACATCTCCTTTGTAGCATCCATGTTCTTTCCACATCACCACGAAACACTCATGAACACACCGAAGTTGGACCACTGGCCATGGCGGAGGTCTGCGCTCTCTGAATGGCATTCTAGTTCACTATTCTCAGTATTAATGTTCTTCAGTGTGATTAAACCTGTATGAAGAGGAACCGCTCGTTCAAGGTATCACATATTATCCTCAGTACATTTAGTGTGCTGAGAATGTAGAGAGAATTACGACAGACAGGAACGCAGCCCTGACTTTCCAAATGTGGCTCTTGGCACCACATCCAATCGATTGGTTTTGGAACTTCCTGGTAAAAAGCTTGAGGCTATTTACTTGTGGGGTTAGGGAATGTGAAGCCCCAACAGCAAAACATGCACACACACACACACACACACACACACACACACACACACACACACACTCCCATCAGAGAGTTGCTGTTTTAAGCCAAACAAGTTCAAAGTAGTGTCCAACTCATACAAAACCACACACACTTTTTTGGGCCTACAAATAACTCTAACTTTAACTTGATAATATGTCCCAAGAGGAGGCTCTTTGAAGCTCTGAGGGTGCTCATTGACAGGATGCAGAGGTCTACACTTTCTTGAAATGTAGTTTATTTGATTCAGCTGCTCTTTTCTTCATCATCTATTTCCAACGTCATAGAAACAAAACCCAAACTAATTGTAAAAGAGTTATAAAATGAAATGGAAGTAACAAAAGTAAAGTTGCTGTAGCTGTTGGTGGAAACAGTGTTACACATATTGCATCAGGCAACATTTACTGTATTTCTCCTTTCTTCATTTTTCCATTACAAAACTGAACTGATTTCATGCACAGCTGGGAATAATATTGCCTTTGAATCACACCGAGTACAACCATAGCAGTGTGCGCTACTCAGCAATGAGTCAGCAACACTGCCTTTTCACCCGCTTACATGATTTATAATTAGCGCCAACAACAACATAAAATAATTGCAGGGCTAGATTTCATTTTCCAAATGAGCAACAGCAGCACAATTTGTCCTCTAAAGCGTCTAATTTCAGCAAGGGCATGTTAAGCTTTACGACTAGCCTTCCCACAAGATTATTTGAGATTGCAGCAGCTGGTCCTCTGCAGTGAAGCATGCTGCCCTCAATACCCTCATTTTGTAGAGTAGACACCTGGCTCTAATCAGCCACAGGAACACCATGTTAAGAAGCCCAAGGCTGCATTAAACCACAAACAGCCTCATGCACCAGGACCAAACCTTCCTATTAGTGAAGACTTATTCATGAATGAAATGAAAAAGGGAGTCCAACTATCCAATTCACAAATGTTACATTCAAATGAAATCATGGTGTTCCCAAAATCAGCATTACGTGCACCCAACCATGGGCAAGATATATATATATATATATATATATATATATATACACACATACACACAGGCTAAATGTAACAAATAGTTAAATTAACATCTCTCTTAAAAACTAAACAGCTTTTCCTGGTTTCCTGGAACATAAGAAGATGACATAAGTCATTCATATTACCGTTTACAGTATCCAGCTTTCTGGTGGTGGTTGCTCATATTTGGGAGTTTGAATTATTCCCAAAGTGTTGTAGTGATGCATGTTTCCACTTTCTTTTCCTTAATGTGGTGATTCTTGAATGTCTAAATGAAAGTGTCTCTGGTGCGTCAGTGTGCATGTCTTGTATGAATGGTGTATACATTCAGCATTCAGGGGTGTGTTTGATTTGGCATCTCAAACTACTTTCTGTCATTTCTGTAACAGCAGTTAAGGAAGACAGTAAAATGTATCCTAGTATGTATGCATGCATGTATGCATGTATGTATGTATGTATGTATGTATGTATGCATGCATGTATGCATGTATGTATGTATGTATGTATGCATGCATGTATATGCCTTACTAGTGTCAGACTTTCCCTTTTATTTCAGCTTGTAGATTTAAAAAAATCCATTTATCATCATCTCTGTAGTTTTCCTGACTAACTATTCACGTGCCACAGCCTCCTGGTTTTTATCAGAGTTATCCAGCCAGCATATTTGGGTTACCCCGAAAGCCCAATCATAGCCAGGACGCCCCCTCTAGTAAATGCCTGTTAAATCCATCTTGCACACATCATTTAGTTGAATGAGTTGACGAGCAGCGCACAATGGATTTTGGAAAAATTGAAGAACACAAAGGGTACGCATGTTAACCAAATAAACGCATAAAAAGCAGAAATTATTTACTGAATTTGGAGGAGTCTTTGAAATAGGACAGCCTTGTCAACACAGGATGTCTTATGTCACCCTGTCCCTCAATGGACTTGCTGTCCCCGCCCCCCCTTCTATTTCCTGTCTTCCATGCCAGATTCCTTTGGGTGGCACAACCTCAGACATGAAATCAATTAGTGGGCCGAGTCTACATGATGCATCATCAGCTTCCACCCCTGTGTGTGAAATAAAGTGAAAGCAATTTCTGGATGGCTCAAACATCGACCAACATGCAGTTTGTCTCCTTTTGTCATTCACTTGCAGTTATGACGAGCATCTATATATGGAGATGAACACTTCCTCTGGATGTTGCAGCTGGTTGCTGGTGTCCCATGCTTAGACATATAACAAAGTGTTCAGGGGGAGAAGCAGCAGTCAAGGTTCCACTAAGAAAGGAGAAGAGGACGCTTTTGAAATGAATACTTAAATCTTTTCAAAGTAAACACAACATGGACACTAGTAGTGAAACCCCAAACATTTCCTTCATCTGAGTACAAGTTACATATTCCATATTCTTAGTTTCCATGTGTGAAACTGATTGCAGATGTAATCGTCATGCAAACACCTGTGTTAAGTCAAGAAGTTTCAAGACTTCTGCCAAATAGCTCTCAGATACAATTCTTATCCAATTAGAACACAAATCCTGCATTTAATCATTTTCTGCAACACAAAGCCTTGATATGCGTCATCAGTCTCAGGGATATTAACATTTCAGTGTGAACAAAGACTGAGAATACAGGCTATCCAAAAAAGTGAAAAATGTACAATGACAATTATATATATATATATAGCATTATTCTGTTGAATCTGATCGGGGTAGGTAAGTATCACTTAAGAACACAATACACATGAATATGTAGAAAGTACTGGACTTAAATTTCAAATTCTTCCATGCACTGCACTTGACCATGTAAAATACATCCTACTTTAAAAATCTGTATTAAAAAAAAAGGACAATCTTTTGAATATTGAGAGAAAAGAAAGAATGTATACTTATGGCGTGGAACAAGGTTAATTCATCCTCTTGCCAAAGTAAAACAACACTTTACATGTTTAATTCAGTTTATCTGCGCTGAGCTATTCTCACATTGAACTCCTACTTTGTCATTTTACCCCAAAAAAATGATTTCCAGTTATAGAGTGAAATACAGTTTTATTCAGGACTGAAGTGTTCCAGACATATGGAGCTTATCAAAGCATATATGAGGTGAAAAGCGCTCACACAGGGAACCTTTAGATACACTTCCAATGCTGTACATTTTTCAAATGCTGCTCTTTTCATTACAACTTGCTACGACTTTAAAATGCTACTTACAGTAATAATAAAACAATACCAACATACGATATAATATACACATCTGTATAATGAGTACGTTTACTTTTGATACTTTGAGTAGCCTACATTTTGCTGACTCCTGTCTTTATTTCATCCGTTTATTTACTTCCCTCACAGGAAACAATGAAGGTGCTTGTCGGGTCGTCTGAAAACGTCTGATCCACCGTTCTTGCAGCAGAATTTGTGGGGCTGCATCCAACAATTTTGAGTTTTTTTCCCAAAACTGACAACCTGACAATCACTCGCACTTTA
Organism: Bovichtus variegatus; assembly: GCA_943593645.1. Lineage (NCBI taxonomy): Eukaryota > Metazoa > Chordata > Actinopteri > Perciformes > Bovichtidae > Bovichtus > Bovichtus variegatus. The sequence goes on from CALSCE010010647.1 coordinate 11,386,195, forward strand.
CGCAGTGTTCGGTCGGGTGTGTGGAGTTTAGAGCATGAGAAGGATTTGAACTTCTCTCTTTTTTCATCCATCACACAACTACTCCTTGTCTATACAACAAGTGCAACACCATAATAACTGTATGGTAATAACTGTCGGACCTGGCGGCAGCTCGTTCTCACTCCATTCTGATCACCATTGCTCTGTCCTTAGAGACCTGAACCCTCCCGATGCAAAACAAAGGTTAGTGAATAAGCAACTACTTGTGTTCTGCCCCAGTAACAAACTGACAGACCAAGCAGTCAATGGAAACAGGAGATAATGAAGAGAAACACAATTCCACTACAGCCTGGACACACTGATGCAGTTTCAGCATGACGGAGACAATAATGGCTAATTTTCCACAAGCTGAATGCAAGTGACTGACGCCTCTCATACAGGAATAACTATTGTATTGTAATGTATTCATGGAGTCCAAGACAACAGTACTATCTTAATTGATATAAAAAGGCATGGGTATAAGGGTATCTTATGTTATCCGTTTCCATATTTCTGGACAAAGGCTTGTTGGATTAGAGGTGTTATGAGGCCACGGCATTGTGTGACAGATCCAGTACTATTGCTATCAAATCCTTTATGGCATTGAGTAAATAATTATAGTGTCTCTGACCCTTTAGTGTTTCCACGATGAGGACTGGTCATTGTCTACAAGCAGAAAAGGAGTTTTCTGCTTGTGTTAAGATTAGGACAGAAAGGATTGTAAAACAATTCCTTGATAAGTCAACAGAAACATTCCTCTGCAGCATTTCTTTGACAATAGATTTAAGTTATTCATTAACCTAAAATGCTAAACATTCTCTGGTCCCAGTTGCTCAAATATATGGATTTGCTGCTTTTCTCTGTTTTATATCGGTGCTGCATGCAGCAATATCAATACTTTCTCGTGAGATGGGCATTAATACTCATTGTTTTCTGGTGTCTTTAGATGGACACAGAGAAATGCCAAACGTATGCTTTAAAATGTGTTCAAAGGCTCGACTGGTCAATCTTGTGAGCCATCTCTGGTCCACTTTGTCTTCCTGACATTTAGGCTGGAAGTTAGGCATCATTTGGAGGCAATTTACAACCTAATTTACAGCTCATTAGATGCTGAGATGTGGAACCTTGTGAAATGACACCGCTTCATTCAGCCAGTCGTTTTATCCAGAGGTTATTAACTTTTTCCTTCACTTACATACACTGATTAAATCAGGAATCCCCAACACACACACACACACACACACACACACACACACACACACACACACA
>CALSCE010010647.1:11387491-11425551 GCA_943593645.1 Bovichtus variegatus
CACACACACACACACACACACACACACACACACACACACACACACACTTTTCATCTGAGGAATAATTAACAAATAACCTCAGGTCATACAGGTCTGGGGAAGCTACTTAGTGCACTGTGGAGACTGATGGTCAGACTGGCACATTCACTTTGTTCCTCTTGAGAAAGACACGCCGGTTCATTAATACGGGTCTCTTTAATTAACACCAAGGACACGAGCTCGTGTGGCAGAAGTGTTCTCTTGCAGAAAACTACGTTTCAATCAAATTATAAAGATGGAGACAAACACAAAGCAAAGCAGGCCACATGCACAGAAAACATTGTATTTTGTTTTTTTCTTTTCTTATGAAGAAGCTTGTAAATCTGTAGTAACATGTTTGATAAGATGAGATGAGTACCGTTGGGGGAAAAGTAAAAACAACTTATTTCACTATATTTTCATTTCATTTTCCTCCTCCCACCATTTCTAATAATAATAATAATAATAAAAATAATAATAATAATAATAGATAATAACAACATTAAAACAGTAGCAATTGTTATGATAATAATAACAACAATAATAAGTAGTGTTGTGATTATTATTATTATTATCCTTATTATTATTATCCTTATTATTATTATTATTATTATTACTATAGTTGTTACTATTTTGACGAGTTTTCCTAAAATAATTCCTAAACAATTTACCCTAACCTTAACCAAATCAAAAATAAGTTTAGAAAAACAGGAAAGTATCTTGTTGCGGCATTTTTCTACTAGTTATTATTATGTCTATTATTATTATTATTATTTCTAATACCTACTATTTTTATTTCTAGTTAGGCGAAAGTACAGATTAGTTGAACTATAATGGAGAAAAATGTAATAAAAAAATAAAAAGTGTGATTTTCAAAGATAGGCTGTATAAAAAGTGGAAAGGGCGTCAAGAAGCATGTTGGTTTGTGAATATGCGTCATGTGAAAGAGCTGCAGTGACATGTATCCAACTCACCTTACTGCTGGGACTTGCGAGCGTCTTGCTGAAAAGCTGAATTGATCGCTTCTCTCGGTTTCAGCTAAAGTACAGGAAAGTGCCAGGTGTTACAGAAAGACCCGTGAACTTCTCAGCTGTTATATTCTCCTCGCGCCTCTCCTGTTCCCATTCACCACGCTGTGTCTGCGCTGCGGACGCACACCAACAGCTCACTGACAGCGCGTCACTTCTCCGCCCGGCTCCTGTCTTTGTCCTGAGTGAGCTGTGCTCCCGCGAACAGAGGACACAGCTCAGTTATCTTCATTGAAACCTTTAAGACGACTCCTCCTCTGACGTGGCACAGGGGGCGTGGCTCCGGCCTCCTGTCAGGATAATGGACGACTGCTGGAGGAGACTTTTGCATACTTTGCTTCAGGATGTTCACGATAAGTCACAATCATCCTTGTAGCTGCAAGAACAGCAAGGATTTGTTTCCCTTGTATTAGATTAACTAACCAAAGCCTACTTATTATCAGTAGAGGGGAAAGTATTAACATGCTTCAAGTAAGAGTAGCAATACTACAATTCTACTTGCATGTAATTACTGGTTAAGGCTACCAGCTCAATGTACCTAAAGCACTCACTAGAACGAAGAATATAGAGCCCCCAAAGTCCAGAAAGACCAGAGCAAAACCTCTCACAGCATCCACTAAGAAGGGGTCAAAGGTCACGAACCAGGATTCTGTGGACGAAGAAGGAAGATCATGGAGGTCATCCAAAGACCTTCCTTTAACAGAATGTATGGCTTAAAGTTCCACCAATCAATATTTTTGCATTAACAATGGATAAAAAGAATGCGTCGCGTCAGAAGTGTTGCTGGTAGTGACAACCGCACACAACTCTTTTTTGGTGTCTTTCAGCCCATTGTTTTGTTTTTACGGCCCACAACTTTTCTGTTTTTGTTCACTCTCAGGCAGCCGTTTTCTGTGAGAAAGCTCTGACAGACCTACTGTACAGACACAGCTAGTGACTAGCTGGTGAACATAGTGGAGCATTTAGCTTAAAAGGCTCTTTCTTCTTCTGTGGAGTTGCTGGAGAGGGACCACCGCAGAGCTAAAAGAGAGTTAATATTGGACTGACGTTTGTCAGGAGATTCAAACTGAATGCTAATGCTGCTCTGTGTCCAAGTGGCCAACACGTCATTAAAAGTGTGCAGTAGGCTATTTAGGGGGATCTATTAGCATAGGTGGAATTATAATATTCATAACTTTGTTTTCATTAGTGTATAAAACTAAGAATTCCTGTGTTCACCGCCGTGTTTCTCCAGTAGCTCAGAACGGACAGACTGAACTCTGGCTCTACAGAGGGCCTTTCATCTTTTCACCTGAAGGCCACTGTAGTTCTCTGACACACTTTTAAAACTGTGGCAACACCAGCTGCCACCTGAATAAGATAAGATAGAACTTTATTTATCCCGAGGGAAATTGTTGTGCAACAGTTGCAATACACAGTAGGAGACAGAATAAGATGCAGAAATTTACAAAAATGTACAAATAGTGCAAAATGTTTTATACAATGTATATATATGTATATATATATTGTAGAAAAATATGTAGAAAAATGTAAAAATAAGATGAGCTGAGATGGGGTAAGGTGCAATGTTAGGGTGCAATATTCAACAAGATGAAGTAAGGTGCAGTAGTTGGCAAAATTTGGCAAAATAACAACATAAAAAAAGGAAAATGAAGAATTACCAAACCAAACTAAGTATGAAGAGGGAAGTAAGCTACATATGAACCTAAATATAAAGAATGAAGAATATGAAGAATTTGAATAATATGAATAATATGAAGAATATGAAGAATATGAAGATGATGAAGAATATGGAGATGATGATGATGATGAAGATGAAGAGAGGAGAAAGAGAGAGAGAGAGAGGACCTCAGCTCACTGTGTCTCACTCTGCAGACTCTGCACTCTGTCCATCTCACGACCTGAGGTGTTATGGTAAGGATGGCTGTTAGCGAGGGGAAGGCCCTGAAAGATACCACGCCGTTACTACGGTTTACACTCTGCGGCTCGTTGCTGCAGTCTTGTAAAGGGAGGGCTGAGCAGAGGGGTGTTCAGTTGGTCGCAATCTGCAACCGCAACACTAAATGCAGCCAAATCCTACACACTGTCCCTTTAAATTAATGAATGCTGGTTCAATAGAAAAAGCTCAGATGGATGTGTTAAAGCACGAGTGGTAAACTGTAGACATTTTTGATGATCCTACTATGTCTATTAAAGGCCCACTAATTATAATAACATCACTGTAAGTTACTGTTTAGTTTACTGTGAGTATAAATAGCAAACAAATAATAAAGTTAAAGCTTATTACAAATTCTCTATTGATAAGCATACACATGCACATCTTCTAGTTTTTAGGGTTGCACTGCAGTGGGCCTTTTTTTTTTTTTTTTCCAAAGGGGGCTCAGGGGAAACTGTTCTTACCACTATGTCAGTTCCCTGTCAACGCCTTTAATTATGTGGTTATTTATAGTCTGCTCCGAGTGCCTCTTGTGGTTAACTAAGCCTACGGTCGGAACCACAGTCCTACATCACACCTGCAGGTCTATAATAAGCACAGCAGACTTTTACTGCCTGGGATAGTGCTGCTCAGGGATCCAGACTCTCACATGTTGTCTGGTTATGTTAATAGTCTTATTAACCAGAATAGGTTTATATTATATGTGAAGACATTGGGGAACTAATCTGTTTGGTTAACAGGCAGGAATAATAAAGTACAAGTGAAACTGACTGTGGTATTTGCTCCCACTGCAAACAGCTGAGGTGACTATAAAACATGAAGATGCGGTGTGGCTTAAAACCACATCCAAACACATTTGACTGTATTAATTCATAGCTATACAAATGTGGAAGATACTTATATTTCTATTTCATTCGACATGTTGGAGCTTGGTCAGTAAGGAAAAGAGAAGTAGAGAAAATAGAAAATAGAAAAGATTGTAATCACTACCACATGCAGCCATATTGTATGTTTCCTACCTTACACTTTGTGTAAGTGTGCAAGTCTGAGTGTGACCTCTGGTGGACAAACTGCTAACATGCAAGGTTGAATGCTATACAGAAATGGTATATTAAAAAGAAAACGTATGATGGACATGCATTATATTATAGCATCCCAGGGGGTAGGCATGTAGGGACAGGCCCCTGGTTTACTGGATGAGACCTAAGTCTCATGCTGATGTATGTCCCTGCAATATTAATGACGTGTTGAGTTGTGTGTCCTGTTATGTTCCCATAGTTTCACATGCATTTATTATTATTATCAGATGTACTATTAGTGAATTTTCCTCCTCGTGTCAGTTACTGTGGTTTAAATATAAGGTGATGCTCTGTTAGTCGCTGTGAACAAAGTGCCCACTCATAAGAATAGATAACTGTTATGCTGAGTAATATCATTGGTGAACCACAGTTTCTCATAAAATGTGTTGTTTTTATTGGTACTGTGAGCACATTTTCGTTTTAAAGGAAGCAACACTGTACTAGGAAATGCTAGCTGTGTGTCTTTAACTCTCTTCTGCAGGCTCTCTGTCCTGCAGGTAACTGTGGGTAAGTACAGTGATTGCAGACTAGTACTGAATTACATAGTCTTTTCCAAAAAGCTTCCTATGAATGTACATTTACATATCAACATTTACATATCATAATCTATGGGACCTGTAAAATAACATGTTACCTTCTCTTCTTCTTTTTTTTTTAAATAGAAAGCATTATGTGTGGACTAGCCTACATAGTGTATCACTGCTATACTGGGCCTTTTAGGTCATGACACTACACACTCCGTCCTGTAGGGGGCGACATGCATCCTCGAGCTGGTTGTAATCCACTCCGCTAATAAAGAGGAAGGTAAAGTGCAGTTAATTGTTATGATTACACTAAGCAGTCTTCTGAGAGGAAGAGGTATCAGCTGGACAGGGCGTGTGTCGGGAATATTGCTGTATTTATTATATCTGTATGAAATAGAAAAGAAACGTAGAATATAATTTCGGTTTCCGTTCTGCTTTCAACGACTGGCTTGGCCAACTAGTAACTAACGTTAACCTTAGTCCAATGTAATGTTCAACGTTAGCAGACATCGGAACTGCCCCTTTTAATGCGTTACCGCGGACAGTGAGGAGCAGTGACACGGCATCAGCACAGCCTGTAAGTGTAACATCTGGCTTTGGTTTAACCTCGTTGTCTTCTTATCGTCTTCTGGCTCATCTTTCATCATCACACGCTAGCTGTGTTAGCTCGTGTTTGCTAAATGCAGTCAGAGTGGTCATGGAGAAGCTAACATCTGCCTTGGCATTAAGGCTTTATCGATGTGAAGCGAGCTAACTGTCATACTTACAGCGACTATTAGTTCATATGGTCGCTATTAATATTATAATGGGTAGTCTTACAGCGGTTGTTATATGGTGCAAAGTGTTGCATAGCTAGCTTCACCTTTTGGCAATATTTCCGCTCGTTAATGTTACGCTCTTTAAATACGTAACGATGGCTACGTAATTGACCATAATCCACACCCACAGGGCTCGTGTTGTTTACACAGATACCGTACAAATCACTTGCATATCTATAATCTGCTTCAATTAGGTCTTTGAAGAGAGTTAATTTTTGGCTTCTCAGTAGTTATGAATGTCACTGAAATTCTGACGAATCAGAAGTATTAATTAAAAGATATATGAATGAGTAGCACAATTGTAACGAATTGTAATTGAAACGTAACTACTATATATTTCCTTCTCTCCTCAATTTGACAAAAGGAAAATAATAGCTTTTCATTCGCTTTATGTTTTTCAATCTTTCAGATTCCCTGGGTGCGTTAATACTTATCAATATCCCATTTTATTCACACATTCTTTCTATTTTTTTTTTCTAATCTTAAATAAGACGAGGGGAAGAACGTGTTTAAAATACCTTGCCATCATGTAGCATATGTTCAGGGTCACCTGAAACCTGTGACATCTGGTTGTCCAATGCTGGCTGCCATCTCCATCATTAAACAGGACAGACCAGTGGCTCATGGCTGTGGTGGGCTGACTGTCAATCAAGGCAAATGTCCTATTTTTAGTCTTGTACATCTTCATAAAGACACATTAGGAGAGGTAAAATTAGCTTCTGAGGCCCTAACTTGTTTTTAAAAAAAAAAAAAAATGGATTTTGACTTTTCTAGAGAAGTTGGGGCTTTCACTATTGACCTCCATATAGTGGTTGGGTTTTCTTAGAGCCAGCATGTGATCTGTTGTTATTAGAGGTACTGCATCTCTAATCACATGTGTGTTGGCTTCAGCATTTAGCTGTGAGGCTTGCTAAAGGCCTGGGAGCTGTAATGGATGCCTATTTCTGCTTTTTTAATGTCAAGACAATATGCAGAATCAACACATTTTTCAGCAGTAGCCCTTCTGGTAGATCCGGGTAGTCAATTCTACATGGAAAACACCTTTTCCAGCAGTCTCATAGGGCCAGACCTCGAAGCAGTTGGCCTTTTAGTTGTATTTTTCATCTCTATTGTTTGCTACCCAGCACCAACAATTTGTTTTGCTGCATTGGCCATCAGTCCAGGTTGTGTTAGCTGTGTCAGTGGTAAACCAGTTTTGCAAGTAAATTTGTTTTGTCCCGTCTTTTTATTCATTTATGTTTTCGGGTTGCCGTCCCATTCTCGTGAACGTGATAGCTCAGGAACGCCTTGGCAGAATTTTTTTGAGATTTGACTCCAGGATTAACTGATTAGATTTCGGGGGTCACTGTGACCTCACAAAACATGTTTTGGCCATAACTCAATAATTCATATAACTATGACAATTTTACACAAATGACCCGTTGGCTGAAGCATACAACCGTGAGGCGTTCGTTGAAGTTTGAAATAAGTGCAGAAGTCCGACAGGGTAGTGTACAGACCCTGCCTGGGAGGGTTGCTGTTCTGGTGGTTTGTTTTCTGTCAACATAGTCTCAAAAGATTAATTCTGTGCCCAATAAAAGCTGGTCTTTATGTCATTTTCACATTTATTGCAACTCTCTTTTTTTTTTTTTCAACAAAGCAGGTTGACTTATTGAAATATTAATCAAATGAGATCTGAGCAGAAATCAGGAAGCTTCCCTCAGGAAACTGTAGCAGAATGGGAAAGCCACGCAGATCCTGACATCTTGTCTCATGATCAATTTAGTTTTAGTATTCTACCATAAACACTTCCTCTGAGCATAAACTGAACATTCAAATGTTTTAGTTTATCAAAGGGTATATTCATTTTTATGATTATAGCAGAGGTTGTCTCTATTTCAGGTAAGATGACCCACGTCCACCATAAAACAATTGATGGTGAAATAATAGAAAAAAAAATGGTGAGAAAATGGAAAAAGAGACTAAATAGAATTTTTGTTTAATGAATGTTTTGGAGGTGATGGAAATAATTAGCTTTTTAGATTTTCTTTCTTACACATTTAATAATGATCATTTAAAGCTGTACTAAACAATGTTTTTAGATTAACAATGGATCAAATGATAAATTAAATTAATTATCACCGACTTAGCTATACAGAGATTTCTTTAGCCTCTTTGAGCTAAATGTTCCTGACCTCAAACTCCGCTCTCATGAACTTTGTTTCCAGACATTTAAAACTAAAAATCACAGTACACTAGCAAACAGCTGACATGCAAAGTTAGCGACCATCTGGTTAAAATGTTTAGAGCATTTAGCTGCTAAAGAGCCAGATATTTAAAATATTGAACTTAGATTAATCCGGTGGCCAGAATCATGACCCATAGACTCAATAAACAATTGAAGGCTAACGCATACACAATGGCAACGTTTTGAGATGATAACATGTTGGTGTTGTATGATTTCCACATTTAATTATAGTTTTCACTCACTCGTCATATGGCTTATTGTGGAACTTCTAAATGGTTATTGTAATATATTCATTATATGTCAAGCCATATTGCTTCTTCTGTTTAGTGGAAATGTTCTAACACTTCAGTGTGCAGGTGCTGTCTGTGCTTCGCAACCTGTCCTTCAGTCCTCTGGAGAGGCTCTTGTTGTAGTGGAGGGACAGGAGGGAAACCCAGCAGGCAGAGAGACGGCAGGACAGGCAGGACTCAGGATGCCTCTGTTCTTCAGAAAGAGGAAACCCAGCGAGGACTCTCAGAAGAGACTGGAATATCAGCTGTTCCGGGTAAGAAGAGTGTGTTTATGTTCAAATGTAGCTATTGCTCCTGACAACACGGCTACCAAGGTCACACAAACTCCTCCACCACAATAAGCTGGTGATTCTTGCAGGGGATGTTACAATGTGTGCCAGCTATCCTCCACTGCTGCTGGTTGCATCAGAAACTTGCATGATATTACTGGCACAGCCTCCAGCCATTTTTGTGTGATTTATGAGTATGAGACTATTTTCTTTATTCATCAAAACTGCATTGCCCCCACTGTGGAAGTGTTTTCCTTGTTACCATAACATTATGCGTCTTTGCTGTGAATGTACATTCCAAACAATCCCAATAAAGTATTCCTTGTTGTGCAGTCTAAGGATGCCGGAGCTGACGACATCCTGGACATGTCGGCTTGTGAGCTCTCAGAGGTGAGTATGTTACTGTCAACTAAAGGTACTATTAAATGAGCTTTTTTCAATATTTTGGGATTATCATATCCTTTTTCATTTTCATGGGAGGATCGACAGCCATCATTAGGGTCTGAGCATGACAACTCCGGAGGACTAAAATTATTATTATTGCACAAAATTAATGCCACTTTTGAGGGGCTTACAATGCTCAAGAACTCAAGAAACTTTGCACGCTTGTCAGGACTGGTAAAAAAAACAAAACAAAAAAAAAAACAGGCAAATAAGAACAATGCAATTTTACAAAATTTGTTTTTGTGTCTTTGCCTCGAACAGACGACTTCTCAGGGTCGTATTCATTTTTGTTCTGAAGACTAACCCGCGCCGCCCTGCTGCCACACTGGAGACCAAACTAGCTTCACCCAAAGTTCTGAAGTCAGGAAACATTTCTCCCAGAAGTGATCACAAGTTGGAAAGACTCTCTGAACGTGGCATTTAATTGACCAATTCTTAAAAAAAAAAAAAAAAAATCTTTATCGTCAGAAATCCGAGTGAGGCCGAGATGGAAAAGTAGCTAATGGTTTGCCGTCGTGGTTGAGCAGCACGTGCAGAGTGGTCTGCAGCCCGTGGTCCTCCGACATACACCGCTTGAGAGTGGTCTGTTCCTGTCAGAATGTCACACCAGTAACATCCCCTGATTCATATTTCTCATAAATGAATATGTTCTGTCTTCACTAAAGGATTGTATAACGTTAAGTCTCATACGTGTGACATAGTATTTATTATTCACCAAATGAGTGAATGAGTAGCCTACTTGTTGCTACCATTGTGGCATTAGCCGTTTTGAACACCGGCATACCACTCTGATCCAGGGGCTCACACCGTTTGTTTGTTTTATACCGGGTATCAGGTGATATCAGTACATGCACACAATGTCATATTAGACTATGCGAAGATGGATCATGGTGAGAAAATACCCAGACCATCATATCTCATCTCATCAGCCAACACCGTAACCACACCCCACTGCCACAAGCTGTTATTGATTAGTCAGCCTGGCTACGGTGGCTAGGCTACCAACATCCCTGTGAGACTAGATACACTGCGCTATGTTATGCAACTTTATCAATTAAAACAATAAAAAAAATGTTATGTTTGTGGGAAATATCCATCAGGGGATGCTACTGGTGTGACAGTCTGACAGTGGGATACCACTTTCAAGTGCCGTTCGCCTGCCGTTAGGAAACGGTACATGCCAGTGGAACACCAGCAGCAGACCACTCCAAAGATCGGCATGTGCCGCTGAACCACAGCAGGGAGGAGAGGAAACTGCTTTCAGATGTTTTCGTAATTCTTTTAAAAGAAATACGTCAATGATGGAAAATATTCAGTTAACGCGACCTCTGCTCCAGTGTACATTGTACAATTGGCCCTAAATGTCCCTTACATAATCAGGGTTCAGGCCTGAGGACATCTAAATGCCAATATTGACCCATAATCATAGCACCGCCTACTGGCAACAGGACATTTTTGTAAATTGACTAAAGCTGTACTTTAGCAAATTCCTGCTACAGATTTAATCTGATCCACATTCTGAAGACCTATAGGATGAAATGTTATCAAAATCAGCAGTTTTCATGGAACGACCTTGCCTTGGTGTGGCGGACATTTTGCATGATTCGCCATTAATCGGGATGTTGTTGTAACTCCAATGTACATTATCCGATCGGCCCATAAGTCTCACTTGCATGATAATGGTTCAGATCTGAGGATATTTACAGCTCAACATTGAGTCATAGCGCCACCTACTGCCAACAGGACTCTGTTTTTCTTTCTTTTTTTCTTTTGTTTTTATGTCAATGGAAGCTTCAGTGGATGACTGATAATGATAACTATTGAAATATGAGCAGATTCTGCTCTCTTCATGAGTGAAAGCTGCCTCATTTACGTATGCTTCAGGACTGATATGTTGTGTTCTGTCACAGGTTCCCTCAGCTGCCTTTTCCATTTGCAAGGTGCTACAGAAGAAGGTAAGAATGCAATATGGAGTCATAATATTTTTCTTTTCTATTCTATTCATGTATTAAATAGTATATCACCAACATATAAACCCCACCCCTGTGTCAGGATTTGCGTGTGTCTCTGGCTGAACTGTCAGACATGTTGTCCTCTGATGCTCTCCTTTAGGTCCTCATCCTCCATAACAATGAGCTGAAGTCATTGCTGCCCAAAGGATGTGACATCAGAACTCTCGCCACTTTAAAGGTAATGTAAACCCGATGCAATCATATTGGGAAATATAAGTGCCTGTTCAAAGCATTTTACAATGTTCTATGAGTTTTGGTGTAGGTGGCGGTTCTCTTTCCGCTGCTCATTTTCCACACAAAGCTTTGTGAGGCCAGGTTTTCTGTGCATAAGCAGAGAGTATAAAGACACAGTTATTCTGTGAGTCATTCTGATTCATATTTCACCTGTGAGCAAGAATCCCATCTGACGCTTATGATAGTTTACCAAAAAGACCAGATTTTTTTCAAACTACAAATTTCTGCTAGAAGCCTAAACTCTGACGCCTGCTTCATCACAACAAAAGCATGACTGAATCTGTCTGCCTCCAAAGGTTTTGGATCTGCATGAGAACAGGCTAACTGCACTCCCAGAAGACATTGGGAAGCTGGTGTCACTTCAGGTAAAGCTAGACTGAAATGGACCCCTGATACAAGGGAGACGCGTGTGATGAATGCTACTCATCGTCCATGTGTGTCCATGTTGTGTCCCGTCAGATTCTGAACATGGAGAAGAACCGTTTAAAGGCCCTGCCGGACTGCATCGGGGATCTGCGGCTTCTGCAGACACTCAATTTGAAGGGTATGAGTCTTCCTGCACGTACAAGTCAAATGGCATTGGTTAGGTTTTCCTTCATCACTACGTTTGTGTCCAGGCAACTGTCTCAGTGAGCTGCCGTCCTCGGTTGGTTCTTTGAGAAGCTTGCGCACTCTGGACCTGAGTGACAACAACGTCGTCCAGCTCCCCAAAGCTCTGGTCTACATCCGCACCTTAGAGGTGTGTTTCTTGGAATTTAAAGTAACAGAAATACAGGAAGGCTAAAAACTAAGATATGGTTTTAAACAAACCCTTTATGTGTGATGTGTGTCAGAGCTTCACACTTGACGCTGCCACGATGTCCTACCCACCTGCATCTGTGTGCACAGAGGGCACAGAGAGTATCCAGCGCTTCCTTTGCGCCGGTGAGGGTTTACTTTATGGTACACACGCACATACACACACACACGACTACCATGTCGATTTATAGATATGTATAGATATTTTTGCATCTTGGTGAAAACCCATTTTTACACATTTTCAACAGAACAGGACCAACTTTTTTTAGGTTGAGTTTATGAAACAGGGTTTTAGATGGTGTCGGCATCAACAAGGATTACATTAACATTATCAGTTAAATAGTGACAGATATCAAACTTTTTCTGTTTGTTTAATATAGTAATAATAGTTTTAATTGTATTGCACAAATGTTAAAGTCTATTTGAATAAATCTGAGGGGCATTTACACAGAAGGCTTTCAGTGTTTTTCAGTAGTCTGTTTTACGCATGTCTGGCAGAACCGCTAGGCTTCTATTGGAATTAATTCACTTATGTAAACGCGTCCTGAAGCATATTTTCTTCCATTTTCCGTGCACACCTGATTGTTTGTTGGGCTCTGAGCTTGCCAAAACGCAGGTGCCTGACTCTCAGTACGCTGCCTGATGCCTCCTGTGCAGATATCTATACATGTATAGATATAGACATTTATTTATGTGGAAAATTATTATCAAATGTGTGCAGGTTGGATCTAATGAAAAATGGCTGTATAATTATGCATCCTACGTGACGATGCAATATTGAAGAACAAGCCTGATATTCTCCAAAAAACTATTTAAAACACATTAGGGGGCCAAACTGCCATAACATGCCTGTGTAGGTCATTGCTGTTTAAACAATGAACCTTATCCCCCAGCATGCTCGGTGATCTCTAACACGGCTGTCCTCAGAGAGAAGATGCAGTCGTAGATTTCCTTCAGAATCAACTACACTGGCCATGGTCTCTGTCGTGAGACATAAAACATAATCCTTGTTGGTGCAATCATTGTAGGAGTTGTGGAATTGAATTATTACGGCGGGTGGAAAATCCAAACAATTGATGGTCTTCATGTGTTGATATCCTAGACTGTATTAGAGAATGATGTTTGATTTCTTGGTTGACGTGGTTTTCAGAGCTGGGAGAGGAGTACTGCCCCCCATCCCAGTATCTCCTGCCGGTGCTGGAGAGTGAGTGTAGCAAACACAACTCTGACTGTGTGGATGGCTTGGATGAGGCCTGGCAGGTACAGTGGCTGGCACACTAACACACAACCTTATACAGGAGAAGAAAGTCACTTTTGTGACCACGTGTTGCTGTTTACTTGGACTTTGTTAATTGCTGCTTGCACTGTGTTAACTGGTTTCTGTTAATGATCTCATTCTCATTTAATCTTTCCTCATGTTCTGTTGCAGAACACGTTCAGTGACTACGAGAAGAGAAAGGTACGAGACGCACTCACTGTTGGATTCAGCCGGACACTTGGGTCTCTCTGTTGCACACATTTCATTTGTAATGTGAAAGGGGTCACTCATGGTGACAAACCCACCGATGATAATCACCAACTCTGCAGTTTCCCCTAAATGTTTTTGTTAATTTTCTTTGCATTTTTCAGCTAATTGTTTTGGTTTTAAATCTGCTGTAACTGTACTGTTTTGGTTCCCTCTTATCAGAGGACACCTGCAGTGACCTCACAGATTGTGCAACATGCTGAGGGGATTAATACAGGTTTTAGTCCCAGACTCAAATACCCATGAGGCTTTTCATGTCGATTCCTAAAAGTGTTTGTCAGTCCCTCACATTAATGATTACCTTAGCATAAGGATGTTCAGCTCATTCATGGCCGTACCATCCTTCATAAGACTACAGATACTGGGCACATGAACTATTCAAAGAAGGTTGTGGTAGTGTGTGAAACTGCAGATATGGTGTGAAGCCATGAAGATAATGTATATAGTCATTGTTTTGTAGCTTCTTATTAGTTGTTTTTTATTTGTATATTTAAATCTTAAATCTTTGTTGTGGTAGATGCATTGCTGGCTTGTTTTTAACAACACTCTTAGATGTTGACACTGTACACATACAATACAGAAGACTTGTTGTCCTTCTGTCCATCAGGAGCAGAAGCAGCAGGAGAAGCTGGCCTTCGAGTGGCAGCTGGAGGAGAAGAAGAAAGAGCACACCCAGTTTATGCTCATGAACACCTCCCGCAAGGAAAACATCCTCAACTCAGTCCGACTGGTAAACAACTTGCTCACTCTCATCGCCGTTCGATAGATACAGTATGCATGGAGTCTTTGATGGAACTATGTCTTCGTATGTCGCTATGTTGATGTATTCTAATCCTAAATATTCCTCCCGGTTCACTGTTGTTGTTTTGAAACTTAGCTGTGAACTATGTTCTCTTTCAATAATAATGATAATAATAATAATAATAATAATAATAATAATAATAATAATAATAATAATAATAATAACAATAATACATTTATTTTATCAAGTGCTTTTAAAAGGTACTCAAAGATGCTTTAAAGATGCATATTATTGATAAATACATCATAAAACAAGACAACAACATTTAAAAATAGATAAAAATGATTATACATTAAAGGCTGATCTGAAAAGGTGAGTTTTGATTAGAGATTTGAACATGGAGAGATCGGTACAGTCACGGATGTGTTTGGGGAGTGAGTTCCAGAGGGAGGGGGCAGCGATGGACAAGGCTCTGTCACCCCAGGGCCGGTGATATCAAGATATTAACAGTGAGCTGAGGGGACATTTTGGCATTGCTTCATTCGAGAGTTAATTGTACAGTTTCTACACAATGTGCATGCCTGAATGTCCAATGTATGACTACTAACTGGTTGACTGGCATCCTGTCTCAAAAAGCAAACATTTTATGCTCATGAGAAATTTCATTCCCCGCGAAGTTACTACCTATTAGGGAGTTTTTCTTTTTTTTCTTGTGTTGATTTCCGCTCCATTAATGTGTATAATTAATGTGATGTTTAGGAGCAGGAGCGTCTGGAGCTGGGGGTCAGCCAGCAGCAGAGGGCTCAGGAGGCCGAGAGGCTGCTGGTGCTGGAGAGAGTCAGACAAGCTGAAGACGGCATCAGCAGTCGCATCAGCAACATGCTGCTGGAGAAAAACAGGTAGGACCTGAAGGAACTAGCTATGTAATGTAAAGAGTCAGCGTCACATAATGGATGCTTTCTGCACACACTGTCCGTGTCCACAGATGACTCTCTGCTAACTGCAGCATATTTGTATCGATCTATCCAGGCAGAAAAAAAGTGCAGAGTTCCTTCAAGCCATGGAGGCAGATCGGTGAGTGGACAGACTACTGATGCATGCATAATCTACTCATCTATTGCAGCAAAAAGATACGAGGCACTCTAACTCATAGCACACAGTCTATTTATAGAGCACTTTTCAAGTAAGATGCACAAAGTGCTTTCTGGGAGAAGGAAAATAAAAGCACAATGACAGGACAGAGGAGGCTTTAAAAACTTCCCCATAATGAAGCAAAACTTTAAAACAACAAACAGTAGTGAAAAAAGGAAAACTATTATTAGGTATTTAGAAAATCCATTCTGTAAAATGAGTTTCAAAGACGGGTTCAGATTCTTTTCATGTCATAAGTACTTTGAAAATGTTTTTGGTCACTGTAATCATTCCTTCTGTCCACACTGGCTGTTCTGTGACTCCCTCATAGCCAGTGGAGCGTTGGTGTAAAGTCATCATCTAACATTATATCTGTCTCATAATCCCCTTGTGGAGAGACTTTCTCCTCTAGCTCATACCTGTCGTCCATGAAATCCTTGTCAGATGGTTTTTACTTGTTGCCAAAATGTAAAAAGAGCCTTGGCGTGTGAGCCACGAAGCTGGCGGTATTGAAACAAGAGAAGACGGCTCTTCTTCCCAGACTTGATGCCCTTTTTCCAGCGTACTTTGTAAAATGATTGGCAATCATTGTAAAAGTCTTTCAGGCGATCTGTGGCGTTTACTGGGTTCATAGACTTTTGTTTCTTGACATAAGTACCCCAGAAAAATGGCATCAAGTCTGGAGAGAAGAGCTGTCTTAACTCTGCAAGATGTGCACTATACAGATCTGTGGTTATTTTGAATTAGGGTTAGAGTAAATTCCCTGCCAAGATGTGGTTATACACTCTATCTGCATGTCTGCCTGTGATTCTGATGCACCTCTCATGCTCAGCTGAAACTAATGTGAGCCACTACAGCAAGAACAACAAGATCCATTATCATGCGTTTTTAAAGCTAGAACCATGGTTACTGTAAAAGCTCAGCAGATCATTACTATGAAAAAATTCCTCTTTAGGATCCGTATGGAGCATCTGACTGCCATCACACAGGAAGAAGCCAATTCACTGAGGAAGAGGGAGGTGGCAGGTAAGCAGCATGGCTAATGTAATTCAACTATACAGTGTTCTTTTGTATAGATACTGCACTGTTTTACACAAACCATGAACCAAAAAAAAAAAAAAAAAAACTTTATTCTGCCAGTGATCCATTGTAACTTTAACAAAGCAGACAAAAAGTCATGTAAATATTTACAAGTATTCCCAATATTTACAATAAAATATATGGAGCACTTTCTCACTTAATTAGCTGCCATCTTAAACCTTGAATTCTTGTTATAGCAGTGTAAAAGTATTTCTATTGGACCAGAGCTGCTGTGACGTAATGCTGTTAAAATTCATGGTCCCCAGTAGGGTTGGGTATCATTTTTATTTGTAAATTGTCAGATTCCGGTTCTTATCGGTTCGTGCATTTCGATCCTTTGCAGGGGTCAAAATGGGTCACATGCTTATTTCATAGGGGAAAAAAATCTTATTTATGAAAACCTTTTACACAAATGTATATTCACAATTCACTTCATAAGGTTTATGTAACCTGTAAATAAATTGCATACAGTTTAATTTGGTTTCTGTTATTAAATAATAAGATTCAATAATAATCTGTTCATCACCACACAAGGTTTATGTTTTGTACCCTTTTACGTCTTTTAGTATGATTTGTTGTTCATTTCATTTAGCTCTTTCATATTATTCAGCATTCATTCCCCCACAACTCACTTTCTCTTCCTCTGAATCCTTTCCCCTCTCTTTCCCCTCTCTTTCCCCTCTCTTTCCCCTCTCTTTCCCCTCTCTTTCCTCTCTCTGTCTTTAGTGGCCATGCAGAAGATGCTGTCAGACAGCTGTGTTATGAGCCTCCTCCAGGAGGCCAGTGACTTTCGCAGGAAGAACCTGGTGTCTGAGGCCTACAGAAGGTGCACATGCACACACACGGACACAATATTTGTGTGAATATAACAAATCAAGCTGTGAGAAACACATTGTAAACTCAGCGTGTGGTTTCTCTCCCCTTGTTTTATTACAGTATGGAGAATTTGGACAGGAAGTTTGATAAGATGCTGTCCCTCCAAGTTTTGGACAAATCTAAAGCCATCGCCCACATCTTGCAGGAGGTATGTGTCTTCTGTAGTCGTCACCAGGGTCCTGTAGAAATGTAATCGCACCTTTTGAGCAACCACGTGACCCATCATGTCCTCTGATGGTTCTCTGCAGGAGGAGATGCAGAAAGCAGCATTCCAGGCTCTGCAGCTGCAAAAAGATGCCGTACACGGCTACATCCGCAACCAGGTTTGTGTCGACGGGCGGAGGTGGGTGGGGTGAAGGTCAAACCTCTTTAGGGTTTTTTATGACACGGATAGAATGGAGCTCACCATCCCATGAAAAGCTGTACAGGAGAGGATGAAACGCCGCCGTTTCCTAATTTTCAGGGTGCGACCAGAGTTAAAAGTAGTTCAACTTTTTGGAACACAGCAGCGCACTGCACTTGTCATGTGACGAGAAACCAATCACAGCCGGCTGATATCTTTCCTTTCTTCTGTGAACATCAGTCTACAGTAAATATGGAAGAGAAAGTATGTATTTTTGACTAGCAAGTTGGTGCAGCTGTTCTTCTTCTCCCTCTGTACTGAGGCAGACTGCAGCTACACTGACTCACTATCACCTCTAGAGGAACAAGTGGTATTACACACTGGACGGAGCAGCTAGCTGTTAGCATGCTAACTTCAGGAGATATCTCTACAACACACAGACGTGTTTAACATCAACACTGTTAGCTCTTCACTCTGTTCATAATGTTAGTTCATTGTTTTAATGGTTTAAGTTTAAATTCTGCTATATCTCACACACGGCACCTTTTAAAATACCAGAGATGTTTTAACTTTTGGATAACTCCGAGCTTCTCCCATCTGGACTCTGCCGGTTGGACTGTAAGACACTGTTTAGTAAATGTTTTAAACTGAAACTGTAAATGTGAGGGAGATGGCATTAGGATTTTGACAAGTCCCCATCCTTATTCTAAATTACGTCCTTGAGAGAACACCAATATAGGAAACGCTGTCACAATTAATTGTCAAAGTAAAATTATACTTCTTGGTAATTACAGTTTTGAGCAAATGAATACACGGCTGGTGGCGCGGTGGGTTGTTCTATCCCCAGTCCCTGCTGAAGTGTCCTCAGGCAACACACTGAACCCCCCAAAAACTCCCAAAAACTCCTCTCAATTAACGAACGAAATGGAAGAAAAAAAAAAATGGACGGGGACATAAAGCTAAAGAATACCATACACAATATAAAGAATACATTATAATACACTAAAACTTAAAATAAAATGAAATATGACAAACTACTACAACTAAAATATAAAGATAGGATAACATACTATAGTTGGCTTTTCTAATAACTGATGACGGTAAATATAGATCTTATGGAGCCAGTTTAGAGGTGAAATGCTGTCCTCTAGTTCTTAGGAGCAGGTGGCTCGGAACTACACGTCGCACCTTTTTTAAGGACATTTAGTTTGGCGTGCCAGTTCTTTTGTTTGCACACTTGGTTTTGTCAGTGGCTGTTGCGTATACTGGGCATTATTGTCATTTCTTCTTTCTGTTTTGTTCTTTTTCCTTTCTCTTATATCACCCGCAGTTCGTCCATAGCTAACAAATTTTTACTCATACTTGTTAAGTTTTTATTTATTTCCTTTTTGGTTACATGTCAGGTACCCACAACACCCTGTGTAATGTTACCCACAGACAGAACATCACTTCATCAAGGTTTTCAACCTGACTTTGTGTTCAGCACCATGTCCCTTCTCCCCGCTAGCTTCATGCTTGCTTCTCCACTGTCCCCAGATCAAGCTCATAGAAGGTGAATTAATGCAGCTGACTAGATTGGAGATCAAAAGACGCAATCTGGATGCTGAGAACCTGCAGGTGGGTGTCACCGCCTTCTTTCATTGCCATCTCACATTTACTTGATTTATTTTAATTTTTTCCTCCTTCATGTCGATTTTCTATATACTTTCTTTTGGCTATTTTCATGTCATTGCTCCATGGCAACAATTTATCATTGTACACATTGAGGTTCAAGAAAATAATCCGAAGTAAAAGGATATTAAATACATGACTTCCATTGAGCGATGGTAATTATTTTATCAACCATATCGTAGCCAGGCTTGTGTTTTTTATTTTTAGTTCAGCAAAATTTACTGATGAGTGTATGTCATCTCTTTACTATTGTGTGTGTGTGTGTGTGTGTGTGTGTGTATCTGTGTGTCTGTCTGTCTGTGTGTGTGTCTGTGTGCGTGTGTGTGCAGGAGGTTCTGGCGGAGCAGCGAACAGCTCTCAGTGATCTGTTTCAGCAGTTGCTGAAGCAGAGGGAGCAGAGGGAGCAGGAGCTGCGGCAGGTTCTGGTGAGGACGCCGGGCTTCAGTGGGCACTGCTGGGAATGTCTCTTCTATTTCAGTGTCAAGCTATGTCTCATGCTTTCCTCTGTTACATGTTCTCAAAAATAATAGTATTGCAGGCTCACATTTGTCTTCTGTAAGTCACTCGAGCAACAGCTCACAATGGCCCTTAGCGGTGATATAATCGCAACATGTCATTTCCTGAGGTGAGCTATTGCTTTTATAAAACGTATGACCCGCTCTTTTGTCGCTGTCTGAAAGTCTATGACTAAACATTTATTCCAACAGTGTTCAAAGCATTTCACTGCCCATTTTCTTTGCTTCACGGTGTTCTGTCCGTTTAGTTTTTTCCAGGTCGTCGACCTCCTCTTTACGTAGCTCTGGGTGTCATTTTCTCTGGAGACGGGAACTGCTCAATCCACTCCTATAGAATTTAACCTTATATGTTTCCATATGTAGCAGGTTTTAGCTCGCTAACTTTGTCACTTAGTATCTGAAAACGGTACTTGCTTGATTTTTAGCTACCTGTTTTTATAACTGCACACATCATGTTGTCTTTCTCATTCTGGGCTTGAGTGGTTGAATCAGATCACTTTGTGTTTTCCAGGCGGAGATGGAGCTGAAGTCCGAGTCCAACCAGCAGAACTACTGGATGATCCAGTATCAAAGACTTTTGGACGCCAAGCCCCTGTCACTGCGCATGCAGGTACAGTACTGAGCAGGGAGGACACGCATTCATGAAACCAAGCTGTGCTGTTGTTAAAGCGTAATCCTATTACAGGAAGCGGGCGTAGAGAAAGAGTTAGTCAACCTGTTGTGCAAACTGTCAGCTCAGCACTACCTGCCCATCCTGGCTCATCATCGGGTGACAACTGAGGCCCTTCGCCACATGAACTCCTCTGACCTCAAGAAGGTCTGTCTGCAACATCATTACGAACACATTACTATCAGTTGTCACTGTGATATAGGACATCTTTCACCACATACTGTAACATCAGATGTCTTATTTGTCATTGGCTTGTGGTGCTGCATTTGCATTGGTACAGAGTCCCATTGAATTGCAGTCTGGAGAAATATATCAACATTATTAATTTCTCTGTTTTCAGCTTGGCATTAATGAAATAGGAATCCAGAAAGCTCTTCTTAACTGGGCTCGGGAACGCTACCCTGAAGGTACATTACACACTTCCTACTTTTCTATAAAACATATCAGGAGTTTTCAAAGCAAAAGAAATCATCCGTGCCCACACTGGTCACAAAGACAGTTTGTGAATTTAAGGGGGGGAAAAAAACTTGAAAGTTTTTGAAAATAGACGTTGAAAGTGCTTCAATTTATATATTTTGTGCAAGAATACAAATTGTTGATTTGATCCGTGTCTCAAACTATCCCGTGTTGGGTCCTGGGAATTTGAGCGAAATGGGCCTGGAAAGTCCTTGAAAAAAATCCTTGAATTAGATGTTTAAGAATAGTGAAGTAGATAGTGAAGTGTGGCAACACTATATTTACTTTGCATCATAAAAGTAACTTTATGGCAGAACCGTTGCATTGGTTTAGATTGTACAGGTGTACAAGCAGTTGCATCCTGCCTTAAAATATGACTTTGCAGCATTTGCTTCATTAGGCATTTCAAGAATAAAACATGAACTGCTGAACTTGTTTTGTAAAAGCTTGGAAAGGAAGCTGTGGTCAGGATTAATGAGCTCTGGTATTCTGATGTCTGTATGTATGAATGCTGAGTTATAACATAAGGTGATGGAAAAGTACGCCCTCTGTGCCCAAATGACAATTTTAGAATGATTTATGCAACTTTTCAGTCACACAGACCTTCATAGCATTCTGCCCTTCAAGCCTTTATTTGAGCGTTTACAGTCTGCACCTCACTTCCAGTCACAGTGTTAGTACAGTATATTTTATATTCAGAGTTCCTCTCTGTGGCTCTCAGCTTGAAGTACATTGATTCCTACTGAACATTTTTATTTTTTTTTTAAATGCTCAATAATTTCCTAAAGACAGCTGGTCACTGTTGTTGTTAGCAAACAATACTCATGGATGTGTTTCTAACAAGGAGCTCTGTGGCACAGAGGGAGACGATATATCAGGCTTTCATACACACACAGTACTTGTTAGTAGATACATTCATTGTTGTCTTGGGTCTGCACACAGAATTTATTGACAAAAAGTGAAATAAAGTCACCAGAGTTGCCCTTTAATGTAAAGATATTTACGGACATTTAGAGAGACAGGTGCAGGTTGTTTTATTTGTACTTTTTTATTTTACTTGGTTTAAAGTAAACAGATAAGATATCTATCGTGACACACATTTTTAAAACAACAGACTGTAGACAAACATGATAAAAATACTCCAGGCTCCAGTAAACACTAAAACCACCAGAACAAATATGAATAAATAAATATGCTTTGCTTCTATAGCGTACGTGCGTGCTTACTGTAGCAGCCTGCTGTTGTCTTATTTAATAACACAGTGAGCAGTGTGTGTATTGGCACTCTGCTGCAGGATCTTTCCAATCAGAGGCTTCAGACTTATGAACACATGAAGTCTGCCGTCCTGCTGCCTTCACATTTCTGCACAGATTTAATGAGCTGGAGTATAAAGTTTTCTTACAGTATAAAGCATTGCACCCTGGCATCAGATTTACTGACGTTCCTGCTTTAACCACATTACATGTTATTTCTGATGTTGATATAAACACACTGGTTTACTTAAATTATTTTTAAGCATTATTGCGTTATTGCTGTGCATTTGCTCAGAGTATTTAATCTGCTCTTGAGCGGAATGATGTTGTAGCACAAACAGACGTCTATTCTCAGTGCAATGTCTAAGACTCATTTTCCACCAAAATACCTTGCTCTCCTCTCATTTGCCCACCGTGTAGCTTCCACTGGGCACCAAAAAGCTACACAGAAGGGCAAAGCCCATTTCACGGTCAGAGAAACACCATGCGGTCAGAAGAGCACTGCTTGTGCTTGTTGTTGCACCAACACTTCAATAGAACCCTGAGTGTTGTGTATTTCTCTTCATACCATATATAAATGTCCCTCTAACTGTATCTGTGCCGAGCTAATATTAGCTGATAATGGCAGTGCCGATATATTGATTTCCTTTTCTTTATTTTCAACACTTAATAATGGCCTAAGCATTCCTAGTGGTATGGTAAAATAAATAATTAGGGTTATACTTGCGTAAAATCAAGGTCATTTTATTTTTCCCTTTTTATTTCTGGATGAAATGATCCTCGGCACAGAATATAGAACAGTAAAAAATGGAAGAAGGGATATTTATGATATTTATATATATATTCAACAAAGCCGGTACCTGCGGTCACGGACGTTTCAGAGGGTTTTTGTTCAATTTTCAACAAACTCGGGACATTTTTTGGCAAATTCTACAAATGGATAAATGTTAAAATAGCAAAACGTATTTTTCAACCTATTAAAGGATGATGTGTTGGGCATTGAAACTCGTTGGAAGTGGATGAAAAGCCAACCTGTTTGCTGTTCGCTCACTGTCTCCTCCTCCACCAGGAGCTTGTAAGGCTGTCCAGCAGGAGGAGGAGGCGGAGGCAGAGGTCACCCCCACAGCTCCACTCCCTTGCTCCCCTCTATCACTTCCCAACGCCTCAACCTTCCAGATCCCGAGCCCACCACTCACCCCAGGGACCCCCGTCACCCCCTCAGCCCCCAGCCCTGTGGAGGGACCAGGGAGCTCAGAGTGTGTGGTCTGCATGGAGACCGGGGTAAGAAAAAGCTGAAAGTAATACTTTCAGTCTCAGTAATAATCAATACTACACGTGTTGTGTTTCATATCGACATGTTTACATCTAGGATCAGGCATAATGTCTTCGTTACTAATAATGTCTTAAGTGCTCATCTTTAGATGTGGGCGTCGGTCATTTTAGTCTGCTTTTAGTTACGAAAATAATTCACGGAAGTGGGTTTTTTAATACATTTAAGGTGAGAAATAAGCCATGCAGTTCCTGAATCTGTCTTCAGCTTAGCTGGACGACGGTTAGTTTTTCAGGAGTTTCCAGAGCCGGCGAGTCGCCATTCACAATGACCTTTGGGATGGATAGTTCCTTCACTTTTAAAATAATTATGTACACAGTAGAAAGTCCGACTTGGTGTCCGTTGTGTTCCAGGCGACTGATTGTGTCTCGTCTTTCTCTCTCAGTCTCAGGTCATCTTCCTTTCCTGTGGTCACGTATGCTGTTGTCAGGGCTGCAGCGAGGCTCTGCAGAACTGCCCTCTGTGTCGTAGCAACATATCCCAGCGCATACGCCTGTACCACAGCTAGGACCAACTGCACTGTGCTGCTCCTTCACCGACCGCATCTCTCTTTATTTATCCATGATAATAAAGCTGCTGTGAGCTGACCTTGTCATTTATAGAAAAGCTTTTGGCAGGTAATCGAAGAGCTGAGTCACTTTCCTGTATTAATCAAACAGTATTTTGTGATGTATATGCAGAAAAGAGTCTGAATATAATTATTTTTAATGGTATTGTGTTTTTGGTTGTCACTGGTGTCCAAGCCTATTTTATTTTGTTCTTTTTAAATTCGATTTATATACATTTTGTCTTTGTATTATATATTTAGAGCCAAGTGGACTACACCACTCACTGACTGTTCTCTGCCTTATTATAGTTTCTCTATTGATGTGTGCCTTTTTCTGTATATCTCTTAATTTCTCTACAGTTACTATGGCTGACTTATATGTCAATGCATATCAAGACAAGTTGAGGGGAAACTAATTTCTGTTCAGCTGTTAACACCCTCAGTTCCTCCTACTATATATATATATATTTACTATAAATCAAATATGTTATTACATGGCCCCAGGTTTGGTGGGTGGTAATCTAAAACACAAAGAAATGTATAAATGTAGCTCTGGGAGGAGCTTTTTAAAGTTTGAGATAAAGAAAAACCTTATCTCAGCTTGGCCTTGGACACTGCAGACTTTTAGCAAGAAGCCTGCATTACAAAGAGGGGCCATGGAATTTGAAAAACACGGACGTTCACCCAACTAGTTAAAGACCTTATTGAGTTGCTTTATGGGAAATGTAGGATCCAGGGATTTAGGATCTTGCCCCTTGCTAAGGGACAAAAGTCAAGATCTCTCAGCCTCTGCTGCTTTGATGTTGACCCTTCTTTTCTTAAAAATCTGACTCACCATTACGCCAGCTTTATGAAAGGGCAACGCTAAATTGGTAGGTTACCCTTTTAAAAACATTATTTTGATCAGGTAATAAAACGGGAGCCTGTGCTCTTATCATGCCAGGTGATATTGTGCTTCAGCGGTGGATATATTCCTACTGCTCCAGACAAAGTTACAGTTAATCAAACGATCACCAGCCAGGACTCCTCTGGGTCTGGGCTCCCTGGGTAGATGGTAATCCAGCCGTGGACCTCACTTTAGTTTCTTCCCCACTTGTCACTGACATATATTTGGTTCTCGCTCTTATTTGAATTGCTATATATGATGCATATGTATGAACTAACAACACACCACCTGTTTGGAGCCATCACTAATGCTATTCTACTCTTTCAAGTGCTCTTAACTTCGACATCCCAGCATGTTTCAGGAAATATCTTTACTTACTGTATACGACTGTTATATGTAGTGTGTTAGATTTCACTTCTATACAAATCTGACATTTCATGCCAACGGACAATGTGATATAAAATATATACATTGTCGTGTACTCACCTTGTGGTCGATTTAAAGGCTTTGTGTTGCTGAAGAGATGCTCTGCTATGCAGGCAGCAACATCTGGAAGAGTACTGACATACAGTGTGCAGACAGTTATGTTGTTGATTCATGTGGAGTCACTGGTGGCTTTTCAAAAGATGTATTAAACAAACATTTACAAAATTAGCTGGGCCCATAAAAGAGGTCAACAACACCAAACTTAATTCAGGCCATGTTTACTTAGCATGGAGTGAACAGACTAAATATGACCTAACGAAGTATAGACAAACACTACCAACTAAATTAGAAATAAAACAAAAACTATTAGCTTATCAATATAAATATTTCAGTAATTAACCAAGACCAAAGCACCAAAAAGTAATAAAATCTTTAAACTATAAATGCTTTTCTCCCCCAACAACCCCACCCCATGATGTGGCGCACCCTTGGTATGTTCCAATTGGCCACTTCCTGTATTTAAATCAGTGGTTCCCCACCTTTTTTCTTAAGGACCCCTTTCCTAACATTGAGTAAACTGATGACCCCTGACTAAGTGATTTTATGGGTAGTTGATATTTTATTTAATGCATGACCTTATCCTGTGGTATTTTCTTTTATAGTTTATATCTTGAATAATAATCATAATATTATAATAATAATATAATAATAATTAAAAAAAACACAATTTGATTTAGTTCCCTTCACAAAAATGAATGAAATCCTATTATAAAGGCCAACTGTATATATTTTTTAAAACTTGTCTTACAACCCTTAAAATCAAGAAGGTTTTGCCACCCCCCACGAAGCTTTGGCGACTCCTGGTGGGGGTCAGGACCCCAGGTTGGGAACCAGTGATGTAAAGGATCTGCTTTTGAGGAATCCTTTGCTCCAGCCTGCCAAGATGTCCCTCCAGCAGCAGCAACAGAAGCATTAGCACTGGTAACTTCAGGCAAATTTATGTAAAGACAAAGTAATGTCACTATACTATGTTAGCTAAATGTGTGCGCTACAAAAAGAAACTAATGTACTACCAATACCCAATAAACTGATGCATAGAACAAATGCTCTGAGTGAGTTATCGGTTTGATGTGTGTGCAATGTGCATGAGGGCAGAAGGTCAACCACACTAAAGGAGAAAATAAATGATTATGAAGAGTAAACTATAGAAAACTAAAGTGTGCGCAGGTTATTTCTTGTCTCTTCAACGTCATTATTTATTTGCTGAATCTGTCCGTGGCCAAGAGTGAAGCGTTGAAACTTTCCAGCAAATTCATTCACAAAAGGGTTCCAACTGTCGAGGCTTCACGTTGTTGGTCAAAGCGTGTAAAACAGGCAGATGTATTATAGATGATCTCAGACATGTGATCTTTGTATTTTACACCAGTAAAGGCTTGGGAATAATGACTGTCAACAATGGAACATATAGTAAAAATAGCTATTTCCATGTAATCCATTTCAATCAATATTGTCTATTTTCTGGTAAGTACATTATGATTGTATAACATAACTGTATAATAAACAAAACAAAAGTGATTAATGCATTCAATGTGCATAAACAAAGATGCTCTATAACAAACTTTTCTAAACCGCAGAGGGAAGTGAATGTGCATGTGTAACTATGAAAATGATGTAGATGGAAGACTATCCGTTTTTATTCAGGAATAACTCATAAGAAATAGAATATGAAATTCTATTGGCAATTCCAAGTGATTTACAAAAAAATATTAAAAGCATTATGACAAAGTGCAAAAGAAACACATTACGAAACGGCATTTAAATACATTTAAGAACAGACATCAAAGAGCCAAGAGAACAGAAATAAAAACAAGCTAAAATGCAATAAGACAGGTATAAGTACCCGTCCCCAACGACCTGAGAGTTCTGGAGGATTCATAATGTAGCAGAAGATCAGAATAAACCATTCAGTGCTTTATAAACCAACAGTAGTATGCTGAAGTCAGTTCTTTGGCAGACAGGACGCCAGGGTAGAGCCAGAAAGTCCCACCCAGTGGGATATGTTGCTGTGGTCGATGATGTCGAATGCAGCAGAGATCTAATCCTTCTGAAATGCTGCCTCTGTCAGTGTTTAAGTGGATGTCATGGAAGACCTTAACAAGAGCAGTGTCCGTGCTGTGGTGGGATCTAAAGCCAATTGTTCAGTCTCAAGAAGCTATTCAGTTGTTGAAAAACAACCTTTTCAATGATTTTACTTTAAGAAAGTGGGACGTTTGAAATGGGCCTATTATTGTTTATTAGTGACCCGTCTTGTGTTTTTGATTTACTATATCATATGATACTAACTTTTTTTGTAATTCCTAACATTCATCTTTTTTTCTCGTTCTTCTGATTACAGACGAGTAACTTGAAAATAATGTTACAGTATGTAGGACATGCAGCACTTGGTTGAAGCTTACAGAGTATATATAACCAATAAGACAAACAAACAAGACAAATAAGACAAAACAAGAAACCAAGTGACCAGTGTAGCCGCATGTACCCAAAAGAAGACCTATAAGAAAACAGGACATAAAACATTATCGGACACAAACAGTAGCCTATATATGAGTGCAACCTCCTTTTAGACCCTGAAATGACTAGTGGCTCGCAGTACTCACGCACCTAGTACTAAAACACTCGCCCGATGAAATTTGAACAAAATATCTATTTTCAAGTAGAAAGCACAAATCTCTGATTTTCTATAGGCGTCTTTAAATGTAGCATCAACTCACGAGCCAATCACAACGTGAAACGAGTTTGCAGTAAAGTGGATGTTGAGAATGGAGCGCTGCGCGCGTCTGAGTGCTGCTGTGAGTTAAGTGTATTAAGGCTACTTGTGACAAAGACAGCAGTGGTATGTATCATGTTGGTTTGGTATTTGGCGATATATGAGATTTATAGAGAAAATAAATAAATGAGAACAAAATAATAGACCATATTTTCAAGCCAGCGAACTAGCCTGCTAGCAGCTAGCCACCCTGTCATGTAATGTCATGTAACTAACTTCGAGAAATAATGTAGGAAACAGCAGTTATGAGTATCTTACCTGCATATACTTGATAGAAGCTAACTAACTGTATTTTAAGAGTTAGTCTTGGTAATGTAATTGTAATGTTTACTGTACAAATAATAAAAAATATTTACTGGTCAAGGCTAATGTACTTTTATTGTTTATTTGTCACAATACACAATGTCACACTAAAATAATTAGTAACGTGCTTAAATTGAGCATAGAACAGCAGATGGGTTGCAGCTGGTTCACTATATGGACACTGCAGTCTGAAAGTAAACATTACATTACATGATGAAGTGACCACATGCAAGGACACAAAATATTGTAATATTTTGTGTCCTTGCATGTAGAAAAATATTACTTAAAATATTACAATATTTTGTATAAAATAATGGTCATTACAAATCATATCACACCTGCTCAGTGCATTCCCATCAATTGGGCCATATGTTTTTATTAAGCCTTATTACTATAAGTCATCACATCTATTTTCTGTGGACTTCTTTAGAGATGCAGAGGTCCCTCTGTGTATGAGAAAGATCTAATGATTCATTTGTCTGCACTGGTACTTACATTCTCTTCTTGTGTGACCTCACGCTCTTGTTTTGTTTAATCTGTGTTAATCCTTTCTAGTATTCATTTTACTATTCCAAGTCCGTGTTCTTTAAGGAACGGAGCATGTTGTGACCTCTGTCTCTCTCAGCCATGATGTCAAAGCCCCCTGTGCTCGTCCTGTATGGGAGTCAAACTGGTACAGCCCAGGACACGGCCCAGAGGATTGCACGGCAGGCGCAGAGAAGGCAGCTGCAGGTTCAAGTGTTGCCTCTGGATGACTACAACGTGGTGAGTGTGGTGTTATTAAGTACAGCAAGGAGAGGGGATTCATTTTGCTCTGACCATTTATAGTTACAGCACCAGGTCCTCAGGTCCCCGCAGTAATGGGTGACATGTGTTTGGGTATGTGGTGCCTGTATGAAAAGGCTGTGCCCTCATGTGTGTTTCCTCTCATCACACAGGCAAACTTGATCTCAGAGTCTCTGGTTGTTTTTGTGTGCTCCACCACTGGCCAAGGAGACCCTCCAGACAATATGAAGGTAAATAAACCCATAGATGAATAAAACGGTCACAAAGAGACGCATAGTAAGAGGGAGAATAGTTACATTTAGTTTTTGGGGTGACCTATCACTTTAATATTTTCTATAACCGATGTAGAAAAACCAGAAGGTTGTATGTGTGAATAGTTTTGTTCTGATCTTATTTTATACTAGACATATTAGATTTGTGAAAATACAGACAGATGCATAGAAATAAGAAAACCCATGAATTTGTATATGTCTGACCCTGTTCATCTATGTTGTACTGTCCATCTCTACTTTCTTCAAAGAACTTCTGGAAGTTTGTCTTTAAGAAGTCCTTGCCTGTTGGCTCTCTGAGTCGCTTGGACTGTGCCATACTGGGCCTGGGGGACTCCTCATATCCTAAGTCAGTACTTTTCAGGTTTACAGTTCTCACAGTACACAGTCAGAATGACTCACGATCAACCACTTTTACCCATAGGTTCAATTTTGTGGCTAAGAAGCTTCATAAGCGCCTCCTGCAGCTGGGTGCCAGTATGCTGCTGCCTGTGGGGCTGACAGATGACCAACATGACCTGGGGTAAGAAACAACATGTGTGAAGGAGCAGGTTTATCATGGCACGCCTCATTAACTGGGGAGGGAAAATAAAGCATTGTAATATAATTTTACCCATCAGATATATGTTTTCATTAAAAGACAATGTTTCCATATTATTTTTCTCTTGAGCTGACCTTTATAAACGGTAATACATGAAAGAGTAGATACCGTGGGCGGTGATTGTTTTACATTCGGCTGCACTTAATCCAATCAGCCTGCTAACTCCACGATGTTGATGAGTCTACCTCTGTCATATGCCGTACGTGCTCCAGCAAAAAAAAAGAAGCCGAAAAGAAAACAAATTAAAAGTAAAACGTAGCGAAGTTCATGCGAGCTATCAGCAGCTGCATTTACATGCGCCGCTGTCGCCATAGAAACATCTATTCCGTGGCAGCTATGCTACAAAAGGCTTATTGGACTGGGGTTTGGGTTATGGAAGGAAACATTGTTCATAAAACATGTAAATTCAGTAACTGGTAACTGATAAAACATTACTCCATCCACATTAGATCTTATCTCAAAACTACAACACTTTTCTAGTGAAATTGTGTACATAGTTTGGCTTTGGGCCAAGTAAGAACTGAGGAAATGTTTAGTTTTTGGTGCAGATCCAGAGCCAATGTGGACATTTATAAAGTACTTTATATTTAGGCTCATAACTCTTGGACCACAAAATAATTTTTTTTCTTTTGATTCCTTGGTCAAGACAAATATGTTACTAGCTGTCATGTTATACTCGCCGCTCTGCTGCTGTCAGTTTCTCTTTTTAACACAAATAATGTTTTCAATTATTCCAATTCCAATTGCTTTATTTTTGACAATAACAGTGATTGCAAAACAACTTTACAGTTTACATAAAACGGTTTCTAATGTGTGATTAAAACCATACCTAAAGCTCAGAGCAGCAGAGGGTGAGTTTGACAAAACTGTAGTGGAAATGTACATTATCCAGAATTTTTCAAGCTGGAATGGAACCGTGGACGTTGCGTTTACTTACCACAAACTCTGTGTGAACCAGGCCAGACGCTGTGATTGACCCGTGGCTCACATCATTTTGGGAGAAAGTGTTTGCTCTGTACCCATCTATGGCCAATGTGATTCCACTGAGGGAAGATGAACCGTGAGTGTCTTCTCGATTTGACACAGTATCTCATTCTGTGGATGCATATTTTTAAAGAAATTGTATGTCATTCAAAAGCCTATTATTAATTCTTGTTTGGGTTTTGTGTTAAATGTGCTTGATTCTTGTGGCAGGCTCCCTCCAACATACACTTTCCACTTCCTGGATGGTGTGAATGAGAAGACAGATGACAGGCTGAGGATTCCCATGGAGCAAGCGGTCCCCTCCCAGTCCCACCCCTTTCCTGCCAGACTAGTGTCCAATCAGAGAGTAACGGACATGTCACACTTTCAGGATGTGAGGCAAACAGAGTTTGATATCAGTGGATCCAACATTGAGTAAGTAATGTTGAGTCCCTTTCAAATATGCACACCTTTACCTTAATCTGATGGCAATTTAAAAAAAAAAAAAAAACGTTATTATTTATTGAGTTTTTGTTTGTACATTCAACCACAAGTATTGCACACTTCAGACGTTTTTATAGCAATAAACCAGAGGAAGAAAAAACTAAATAAACATCAAACTAAAATTGGGGGCAGCAGCAGCTCAGTCTGTAGGGACTTGACTTGGGAACCGGAGGGTCGCTTTCAAGTCCCCGAACGGACCAAGTATGGAATGTGGACTGGTACTTTGAGAGGTACCAGTCCACCTCCTGTGCACTACGCATGAGCACCAGACCCCCACCGGACCCCCATGCTGCTCTCCGGGCTCTGATAATACACCAGCTGCCCACTGATCATAATACTAGGACGGGTTAAATGCATAGTCTAAATGTCCCTGTGTGTACATGTGTGTGACCATTAAAAGAGGATTCAAAATCCTCCATTTCCATTTTTTTTTATTCAGTATCCATGGTTACAAGTGTCCATTATTGAAGGTCGTATACACATACAGTATCTTCATGTTCATATATGATTTTGTCCACCGTGTCATAAATCTTCCATTTACCAACGAAACATTTTCTCCTTAGTGGGGGGTTCAGCCTTACAGCCGTTTCTTGTGATTGCCTTCTTGCTTGTGATCAACAATATCTTGGTTGTATTATTAAGGTATTGGTTCCTGAGGTATTGCATATCTAAGAATGTCTCCAATTGTAACAGTCACATTTTCCAAAAATGAATGTAATTTATAACATTCCCAAACACTGTGTGTGGTTTCCCTCTTTATTCCCACATAACTGCCAACATGGTTGTTGTGAACTAGTTTGTTTACGCTTTAATTTTTCCATCCAAACTCCCTCCTGTCCTTGACTTTGTAGTGGTGTGTTGTGTTTGGCACACTTTGACCCATTCCTCAGTTGTAATTTCAATGTGCAATTCCTTCTCCCATTTGTCTTTAATGTATATGAGCCCATTTCAATATCACCCGTTGTGGTGATTCTTCTCATATCAGATGAGTCTATAGAAAGTGTTCCCCTTGCAGTGCAAACATGGAGAGCTTAATAAACCTTTGTACAACCACAGTGATAATCTAACCAGCACTCTCCCTTTTATATTTTCATTTTAATTCATGCAAACATGGATGAATAAATGAATATTCATCAAAACGCTTTACATGCAGCATGTGAGCAAATAGGAATTCAACTTAAGGTCCCGTAATTCAGTGCTTCTGCACTGTTGGATATTATAAAACAGGAGAGCAGAATTCACTCTCTAATAATGTGTATCAGTGGATTCACTGTGAGAAGCAGGGTGAGCGCTCATTATTCATTAATTAAGACTTCATTGGAAGCAAGATCCGTTTTAAAATCCATCAGTGATGCATGCTGTGAAAGCACAGGCGTACTCGTCTCTTCCAAGCAATCATAACGTTTTATGTCATGACAGCAACTCACTGTGCCAACAACTGGGCCGGAGTTGTGCAGCGCTGTGATGAGTCGTGGGATACACTTCTTTTGTTCTTTGGAATGCAAAATGAAAGTGGTAAGCCTTGTTGAACATGAGTTGTGGGATCGCTGTGTAGGTTTGCTGCTGGTGACGTGGTGATGATGCGTCCATGGAACACACCTGAGGACGTACAGCAATTCTGTCAACTGCTGAGATTAGATCCAGAGGCCAGGTTCACTCTCAGGCCCACAGACAGCACTGCAGGTGGGCGAGTGTGTGTGCTTCTTTAATGTGTGCATTATCCAAGACTGTTGGTTAATTGCAAATAAATCATGTAAGCCAAAAACAAGTAAGTCTAGTACTGCCCTAAAACATAAGAATATATATATCTATATATATATATAGATATATATATATAGATATATATATATATATATATATATATATATTCCCTGGGGAAAGTCTGTTGATAATTCTGTGGATTTTTTTTTTGTGTCAGTATGAGCTTCACATTCACACCTTTTATTTGATTCACTGTTAAATATAATAACAATAAAATTACTGATTAGTGCAGCATTAAAGCAGAATCGCCAAATAAAAAAACATAATGCCGTAGCCTTAAAGGATTACTTTGCTGATTTTCAACCAGCTTTGTATCGTTGCAATTGTTCATTTGCACATACAACCCACATTGCAATGACACAAAGCCGGTTGAAAATCGTCAAAGTTCCTTTTAAAGACTTGATGACCATGACCCTCTGTCCTCTCAGTGCCAGCCAGGCTTCCTCAGCCCTGCAGCGTGCGCCACCTGGTAGAAAGCTACCTGGACATAGCCGCTGTGCCTCGACGCTCCTTCTTTGAACTGCTGTCTTCCTTTGCCACCAATGAGGTGGAGCGGGAGAAGCTGGTGGAGTTCAGCTCAGCGGCAGGCCAGGACGAGCTGCACAGCTACTGCAACAGGCCACGCCGCACGTCGCTGGAGGTGAGGCTCAGAGGTAGTCAGTGCCGAGCTGGGAGGTCAGGCTCGTCACGGAAAAATCGAAATGTTTCCTTTTGATTTAGCTTTTTACTCTTTAAAGCCCCTTGTGTAGGATTGTATGTGATTATAGTATATTTTTAATTACTTTGATAGCATCAATTTCTTTTGTTTGTAGAAAAATTTGGCAATTCTGCTGAAAATAGACGGTCAAAGTTGTGCTTTTAGCACATTCATCTCAGGTCATTGCTGTCTGCCTCAGTGTCTTTCGTTGCTACCAATATGAGACAGAACTGTTCAAGTCCTACACATAGAGGCTTTAAAGCTGTAAACTTGTCCTCTGACCTGCTTAGTGAGTGTGTTGTGCTCTCTGCAGGTGTTGGCAGATTTCCCCCATACTACAGCAGAACTCACTGTGGACTATCTCCTCGATCTGTTCCCTGAAATCCAGCCTCGCTCATTCTCCATCGCCTCCTCTCTCCAGGTAGCTCATCCTTCATGACAACTATTTCACTTTTTTAAATATGCTACGTTTCAATTGGATGCCTTAGGCAAAGCTGTAAATGAAATTCATTGAGGAGAAGTAAAGACGAGGTAAAGGTGGACTTATTCTAAACAATTCGTCTCCACACAGGCTCACCCACACAGGC
Organism: Bovichtus variegatus; assembly: GCA_943593645.1. Classification (NCBI taxonomy): domain Eukaryota; kingdom Metazoa; phylum Chordata; class Actinopteri; order Perciformes; family Bovichtidae; genus Bovichtus; species Bovichtus variegatus. The sequence goes on from CALSCE010010647.1 coordinate 11,421,918, forward strand.
TCCAGATCCTGGTAGCTGTGGTTCGCTACAAAACCAAGCTGTATAAACCCAGAAGAGGCCTCTGCTCCACCTGGTTAGCATCCCTGGACCCTGCACAAGGTTTCACAACACGTTACACGCGCTTACATCGTAGCCACAGGCATGACTTCATTCTGATTGGCTGGAGGTTGTGCGTTCAGACATGCATACATTGTGTACACTTTTTTCTGTTAGCAGCGTACAGCTTGTTCAAATATGTGCTGTACGTACACATTATTTCTTAAGTGGCACATACGAGTCATTTAAGAGGATTTGGGGCATTCACAATTTTCCTTGTACTTAAGAGTTTTCTTTTTGGTACCAACACAGTTGTACATATATACAAAACAAGAGTTGTTGAGTCTTAATTTATAATGAATACATGAAGGGTGATTGCTAATAAAGTTAAGTCAAAAAATATTAAGGGGGTTACACTCACTCACACATTCACTTGTTTGCTGCACACACTCTTATTTATTGCACACACTTATAAGCCGCAGGTTCTATAGTTGGCTTCAACAAATACTGTTCTCACTGACTAATTCAAACTAATGACGTCTACTTTAAAGGTTAAGCTGCTGTGAACACTTCCTGCAGACGTTTCATATTAAAAGCCTAAAAAAGGAAAGTCAGGAATGTTACACTTTTAGTGGTACTGGAACACTTTTGATATAAAAAATCCATGTAGGAAGTAATTCATTGTTTTAGCTTAGCCCCAAAAAACAACAAACTGCAGAGTAGAGCAGACTGCAGTCAATTCCAGTATTTCTTTTAAACAGCGGTACTAAGAGCAGCAAAGTGTCGATATGACGGCTGAAGTGATAGAATTAGTGCTGTGGACATTTTACAGAACAGGTCAACATGAAGATCAACAAGATCACAAAAACAGTGAGACATGTTACTAAAATATGATCAAATATATTCACAAAAATGGGAAATTATGAATAAGGACTCATCACTAATACAAGCCAGTTTCGAATAAATGGTTGGTTTTCACTGCAACTGAGGAAAATAAACGCTGCTATTTGAAAGTTTATAGAATTTGTTTTTGTGTCCTAACCAAATACTGTGATCATCACCAAGTCGTACAGTTTACAAGAAATAGCACATAACTTGGAGAATACATCCCGATGCAAAAGATATTGACTATCCGTTGCATTACATGAAAAAGGTCATGTGACGTACGCGTTGTATCACACGGTGTTGCAGGGGAGGTGTATGTGCCTCTGTGGGTGAAGAAGGGAAGTCTGAAGTTCCCCAAAGAGAAGGACACCCCTGTGATAATGGTTGGACCCGGAACAGGAGTTGCACCCTTCCGGTCGGCTTTACAAGAGAGGATCGCTGAGGGCAAAAACAGTGAGACCTTCACCTCTCTGACGTTGTCTCTTATTTCTAAATGAATTTCCTCACTTCACATCATTCCACAGCTCTGACATGACACGCCTCCTCCTAATCTGCCCGCTGTTTAGACAACGTCCTGTTCTTTGGCTGTCGCTCTGAATCCAAAGACTTCTACTGCAGGTCAGAGTGGGAGGAGATCACGAAGACTGGACATCTGACCCTCTTCACTGCCTTCTCACGGGACCAGGTCAGACACACACACACACACACTCGATACACACGTTAAAGGCAAAGGACAGAGACGTTAACATTAACTTAAAAGCAACACAAGAAAACAATCTTGGTCAATTCTGATCAATCAATGGTTGTTGTTGTTTAGTGTATGATTTCTATTTGTGTTATGTCCCCTATAACTGTATGTGTGACTGTTCAGATCTACTCTTAATACTATGAGTTAATTAATATACAGTAGCTGTATAAATTGACAAAATTCTGCTGAGGGGGAACAAAAGCACAGGTATTTAAAATAATATATATATATATATATATATATATATATATATATATATATACACTCGTATAATATATTAATTTAAAAAAGGCAGAGGATTTGACACTCCGTAAAGAGCTGTATTCAACCTTTCCTAATATACCTGGATTCACTGTTAATACTGCACTCATCCCGCCAAGCGCTAACGGCACCTAGCTACCAACCCCAGCTAGCATTGGAACTGTGGCCGTGTGTATCATTTGTGGCTCATAATAAAACTGAATGTTTTTGTATGACAGGAAGACAAGGTGTATGTGCAGGACCGTGTGAGGGAGAACGCTGAGCTCCTATGGGACCTGATTGCCAATAGAAGTGCCTGCTTTTACATTGCTGGGTGAGTCCAAGGCACCATCACTAAACCGTTCCTGTGTTCACATCTGGGTATTTAGGTCTTAAAACAATAGTCAGATACTCTTATAAATATTTATCTTTTCTCCAATTCATACTGGCATTAAGAAATCCCTTCTTATAGAGCTATAGATGGTGGACTAAATCCATCATCATTCCATGCAAAAATACATCCCATAGTTTAAGTGGCTATTATTACATTACATTACAGTTCATTTACCAGACGCTTTTGTCCAAAGCGACTTACAATAAGTGCAAACAATCATGAGGATACGACTCTAAACAGTGAGAATCTTGCAAGTACATCAGCTTCAAACAGGTGAAATCATACAAGTGTAGAACAATAGCTTCAAATAAGCCAAACCAAAGTAAGAGCAACAAAGAGAAACAATAGAGTAAAAATTCAACCATTAGCTTCAACTAAGTCAACCAAGTGCAAAGTACACATATTTATTTTATTTTTATTTTTTTATTGAGCGAAGTGCAGTGGAAACAGGTGGGTTTTCAGTCTGCGACGGAAGCTGTGAAGACTTTCTGCTGACCTGACATCAATGGAAAGCTCGTTCCACCATTTAGGGGCCGGGATAGCAAAGAGAATATTGGGCATCTTCCAAAGTTACAGCCTTTGGAAGATATATAATGACCTGAGATTTGATTCTGATATTAGGGCTTTTAGAAACGACATAAGGGACACTTATTGTAAGTTGCTTTGGACAAAAGCGTCTGCTAAATGAACTGTAATGTAATGTAATGTAACACTTGATATTTTATTTTCAGTTGGCAATTAGGATTTTTGAACAAAAAGACCTTTCCCAATGAGAAGTGAGGGAGGTCCTCTAGTTTAATCCAGGACCTCCAATTTTATTAGTCTGGCTCACTTCTCACTAGTGAGATGATAAAAGTACGCCCTCTGTGCCCAAATGACAATTTTAGAATGATTTATGCAACTTTTCAGTCACACAGACCTTCATAGCATTCTGCCCTTCAAGGCTTTATTTGAGCGTTTACAGTCTGCACCTCACTTCCAGTCACAGTGTTAGTACAGTATATTTTATATTATTGTTATTGTTAAATTGGATATCGGTCTCTCAACACATTCCGAATTCCTGTCTGTGGCTCTCAGCTGGAAGTACGTTGGTTCCTTCTGAAATCTTTAAAAAAAGATTGCTACAACTTGTTCATCTGAGTGAAATGTGCTGGAACAAAGCTGTTTGTTTTTATACCACTTTGTGCTACACTTTGGGACTATAAACCTCCAGCCTGGAGGAAGACATCTCTCATGTCACTCAATAACCAGCTTCTCCAGACAACGTGTCCAGATTCTTACAAAAATAAGTGTGTGTGTGTGTGTGTGTGTGTGTGTGTGTGTGTGTGTGT
>CALSCE010010647.1:11433211-11469798 GCA_943593645.1 Bovichtus variegatus
CACACACACACACACACACACACACACACACACACACACACACACACTAGCCAAATGTGGCTACACTTGGCAGTTCAGCTGTCAGCTCCCACCTTGTGACCAGGGCATACATTTCCTCTTAGGCTCTGTCCAACAATCACTGCGCGCACAGGCAGAATGAATGAGACACACTTTATATAGTATGCCATGCTAGCTGCCTGGATTTATAATTATTATTGCAAAGCTACTAACTAATTGGCGTGGTACACAAGTGTTGATGATCCAATTGATTAAGAAGTCTATATAAAACATCACACAACTGGAACATTTCTTCAACACAACATATGTAATTATTAGGAAATAACACGAATGCATGTGTCCTAAAGTTACAGCATAGAAGGTTGACATGACTCCGACTACTGAAGCTGCTATGTGTTTGACACACAGTTGGGTACACTTTAACAACACACTGATAGTAATAACTTAGCTATAGCTGCTATTACAGCTCAAAGAACAGCGAGTCGACGTCATGGCCACTTGCACGTGAAAGGTTACAGTTGTAAGGCTGGCAGAACCTTTAAAGCACGAGACATTTAACTTGTGGACGTTAAAAACTTACACAAATAACTCCATGTTATTTTCAACATGAAACGTTACACATGCTGGTCGTTTCGCACCACACTTTGGGGTACATTTCTATCAGTTTATAATACATTTCCACTTAAGTGACGCTAATAAGACCCTGCACGTGCTAAATTGGATGTTGTAGTTTTAGCCAAGCAGCTAGTTAGCTGGCGACAGCTCTGTTTCCAGGGTAACAGACGAACTCTGGTGTTCTGAACTCCATAAAAGCCATTCTTTAAAAAAACAAAAAACACCCACCTCGTCTTGTCTCAGCACCAGGCCCCGCTCCTTCGGTAAACTCTCACTATCCCGGCCCCGGTGCCCCGGTGTCAGTGTCTCAGTTTTCTATTTGAGACAGCACATGCAGCACGTCATTTCCTTATTTGGTTCCCGCGAGAAGAAGCGACAACAGCACCTCCGCTGGCGCTACTCAATATTACATCTACTTATACATTGTTCATATTAGCATCATCTACGGTACACTTCATTGAAAACATCAAAGAATGGATAAATATTATAAAGTACATTTTGTATCAAGGTCAATGTAAATAAAATAATAAATAAATGTATACATTAATTAATTAGACAAGCAAAGAATTAAAACATTAAAAAATTAAAAAATTAAATGAAATAAAACTTTATTCTTCAACCTAATATACTTTGCCAGTTATTAAAACACTGTTTCAAGGCTCATTAGAATACAAAGCGTACATGCTTATTTTTTAACTGTGTTTCTATTTACCTGATGTATTATTGTTGATAATAAGGAGATTGTGTTTCTTTTCTTCTTATTTCATTTGGGTAACACCTACAAGTGTTCTTGTTATTGTGTCCACCATCTGGGGTCGATCCCGGCATACTCCATGTACGTGGGTAGACCATGTTTTGGACTTTTCAATGTATTTTGTGACCTGCCAGGCAGAGATTTAAAAAGTTGTGTGAGTTAGAAGTGAGTTACAAGTGGTTTGTAAAAAATTAGCAAAACATGCAAAACAATGTCATGGTCCTTTAAATTTGAACTTTGGTCTAAATATTGTCATACTACATGTTTGTCTCTGACAACCAACACTTTTGAATTAGAGCTAATTGTTCATCCCTCACTTGTTTCAATATAGAATGACTGACTAAATACACATATAGTACCCATAGACAAACACTAGTATCTAGTCAAAGAAATATTTAGAATGAATATTTACACTCAAGGGATTCATTGTTTGGGGGAGAGAGTGTTCACTTAACACTAAATTAAGAGAAGAAGAATTAATGCACATGCACAGGGACATAGCAAGGATGTAGGAAATACTGAGATTATGAGTCCAAGTCCAAATCTGTTATTTGGAGTTTTTTGTTTTTGATAGTCATTTCTGTAAAAATGATGTCATCGTGGAGGCCTTAATTATGTTTTGAAGCCTTCTCTGCAAAGCCAAAGATAAGTAAATCTCTTGTTTATTTATCAAGTTTGAAAACATACATACAATTGAGTTGCATATTAAACTGGACCTACAATAACAAGTACAAACATACCTTTTTTATGGTGCACACAATACTAAGCTATTAAAACAATAATACGTAGTTGGTTGTTATGGATAGGTGCCACACAGTGATTTAGCATAGCTTAGTTAGCTCACATGATTGTGGGTAACATCTGACTATCATCAATGTTTTGTACGTACAAATAGGCAGATTTAGCTTTATCTATATAAACTACAAAATATGTTTAATTCATGTTACTGTCATGTGTATTTTCAGACATATTTACATTCTTGGAAGAACATTTTTTTTTCTAAACAGTAACTCTGAGGACCCCCTCAGGGTTACGAAACCCCCTGTTGAAAACCCATGGTTTACTGGGACACTTGAATAGTACAGCTATTGTTAATATCTTAATTGTTAGTAAAACCTTCTCCTACTAAGACATGTCTGCTGTGAAAAAGGCCTCACCAGCAGTATGAGACTGTGGCTGTTCTGACCAACTGTCTGGTGTGAGTGTGTGTTACTCTGTAAGTGTGACAAATGTTACTGCAGGCTTCGTCATCGTTACAAATAGCAGCACGGTGGAGATTCTTACAGGAGAGCTGCAGTCTACACATTAGCCACAGGAGGACAGTGCAGTATAGAGCTCTGAATGATCAACTTCTGTCCTGTGCCTTTGTGAAATCTCTGTAAGAGCAGTTTACTGTCAGTTCTAGTCATGCTTTGCCATGTATGAGTTACTGATTTCCCTGTGAAAACTGTAATCTGCTGATATTTGACATGTCACCAGGGAATTGCCATCCTGAAATTCTGTACATTCTCCATGTGTTTCCATGATGAGCCAATGAAGACCATGATGTATGGCTGAAAGCTCCAGAAGAAGCTAAGGTTACAATCATTCTGTCTAACTGACGATGTAGTTTGTGCATTTTTTCAAAGCTACTATGTGTAGAATTGCTGTCTGCGACTCTTTTCTGCTCTGGGGAGTGGAACAAGTTAAATAAATCTCTTCAAGACTAGTCACACAAATGTCAGATTGTCTGTTTCAGAAAGTTACAAAAATTGTCGGCTGCAGTCCCACCTGATAGAGGTTTCAGATGCTGTTAGACAGTCCAGCAAGCACGTTGTTGAAACATTCTGAGACACTAAGGGGCTACATGTCTGACAGTCTTCAGCTCAGTCTGGGATTCTAATTACATTCAGTCTGTTTGCATCAGTTCAGTAAGCCTACAAAGCCTCTTTCTGAGGTTAAGAACTCATCGACAGACATATTTGTGTCTGTAGTTATGGCCATCTTACATTTAGTTCACAACCAGTAAAGAACACACAAAACATCAAGGCTGAGCTGTCACAGCCTTCAGTCACCAGTGAGGGGAGCTCCAGTGCAAAAAGCTTTCTGTTGGTGACAGTGTTTCAGTCTATTCAGTTCAGCTTGAGGATGTGGGCTTGAAGATTTGTTCATTCCTGTACAGAACACAAAGTATGTTGCTTGTGAGAAAGGCAGAGCATGTATGTAAAAACGAGTGTCGGCTGTGTGAGAATAATATGCATGTGAGTATGTACAGTATACTAATTAAGATGCATTGTCAGATCAATGTGGGCTCATGAAAGAAAGACACACAGAACATGAAAGTAACGGCTAATGATTAAAGATATACTGTACACGAACATAGTAGGACGTAGAGGGGATTCTCATTCAGCGGGAAGAATAAGGAAATACTGACAATACAGCTGTGTCCCAATACTGTACTACATGCTAATAATGTGCATGTTGTGTTCATACCAACAATTATAGTGTACTGTTTTTGCAGTAAGAAGATAAACTTGCTTTCCTGTATTGCACTGAGATGAAACTCAAACTACATGTCACTGCCAATTTCACTTTACAAAGAGGAGGCAACGTTATTTTCCAAACATGAAACACTTCTTTGTTTGGTTTTATGTGATCTTCTTGGAACTGCTTCGCCAACATCCGCAATTGATTTTGCTTTTCTTTTCGTAGTGATTAGCTCCTCCGTGTCCTCTCTGTGCTTTGTGTTGTGGAACATGAACAGCACACTCAAAAATGAAACGAAGCTAGTATGCATACTGAGTTCTTTACTTTTCCAGTGTGAGCACGAGCGCTTGGGTAACCATAGTTACCAGTCCCCTCACTGTTGGAAAAAAAAAACATGGGTTAAACTGTGCACTTTAAAAAAAAAATTTTTTAAAAAAGGATGATGATTTGCAAACGTCCCGCATTGTAGGCTAAATTTTTGCTAAGTAGCCTTGTTATGAGCATGTGAGCTCCTCATCATGTGTTGTCATGGTGGCAAAATGTCATGTTTAAGATCCAGCAGAGAACAGACCTGGGAACATGTCTGCAGGCCAGCAGCGCTGCCATTGAGAATCCTGAGGTTATGATGGCTGATTCTTACACCGTTGGACCAATTATCTTTTAACTTTGAAAAACAACAAATCAGACCCTTCAACAAATAACACTTTTTTTTTGTGGCAGTAGAACCAAGCTGTGAACACAACACTTTTTGGCGACGTCTTTGGCTTATCATAGCAGGTGTAATTGATAACATTAAAAACCTCTGGTTTCCATTTATGTCCCGGTATTGTGACATTTGTTTTACCTGTGCTTTTCCTGCGATGACAAGTTTCAGAGTTTGAAGAAAGGTCTATTATCAACGCTTAGCAAACAGTTGCTTATTGACAGATCCAGCAGGCGCAGAGCAATATTAGCATTCATTAGGAGTCGTGTTTTTGATCGGTCTCCATCAACTTCTGATAAAATCTCCGCCTTCTTCGCTGCTAAATGCTCCACTCTGTTCACCAGCTAGTCTCTAACTGTGTCTGTCTGCTGAGCAGGTGCTGAGCAGGTCGTGTACAGTGGGATTATCTGAGCTTTTTACTGAAAACAGCTGCCTGCTGCGACTGACAAACACACTGAGAGCGCTGAGAGTTGTGGGCCAGAAAACCAAAACCATGAGCTGAAAGACACTATAAAGCTCACATTCAAGTAGTCATGTGGTCCATTGTTAATATAAAAATACTGATTGTAGCAGCTTTAAATTTAAATTTAACAAGGTCTTTAGTATCTCTCTGCCAGAGTTATACCCTGGCTGTCTAGAGGATGTTTTAAACAACATTTAGACCATCGTGAAGGAACATATTACTGAAAAGATCTTCAATTGGAATATTTTGCATGAATGGATTTATGACATGAATTTGGTGTAGTGTTTTATTATTGTTATTATTTTATTTATCATTTGAATTATCGTGAGGCTCAGTAAAGCTGTCCTTCATGTATAAAGAGGGATGATCTCGTGATGTTTGGTTCTCCATTGATCTTTTCTTTTGTGAAGCAGAATTGAACAAAAGTCAAAGATCTACGCTATGTTCAGGGACATTACATTAGCTATAGAAACAGGCAGTTTTAATAGTCTCCCAGAAGAGGACAGGCTGTGTGAGTTCTAAGACTTAAACCTTTTATTTGTAAACCCTAGAAAGACTAAATGATGTGTCTGCAATGTGATGTTCTACGTAATAAGTTATTTTCTCTTCTGACAAATGTTGTTTCACCACTGCAGTTGAATTACAAGTCCATGTAGGCTGGGCACACACAATAAACATTTACTACTACATTCTAAGTACTGCTGCTAAAGGAATATGTTCCTCACATAATGATGGTCTGAGTGTGAGACACATAGACCAATGACATGCGAAGCAGTGAAGGGGGATGATCTACAGCAGGCTGTTTTTGTTAAGTTAAATAAAAAGATAATCCGAAAAAAAGGTAGAAACAGAGAAGATTAAAAACACATTCTAATAACACATTGAGAGGGATTTTCAGACACAAGATTCATGGATGGAAGAGAGAAGGGGAGGGACAGAGGGAGAGAAGTGGAGTAGTGGCTGCTGCGCAGTTGCATTGGTGCATTTTCTCATAAATATTTCAGGGAGGTAAACTCCCCCTCAACACCTCCATTCTGCACTCACTGTCGTGGGTTGGACTGCAGAGAGAAAGACAGAAAAAGATCATTTGACCTCACCATTACCTCAGCTCTGGTATGATTTAACAATAAAAAAATAAATAAAAAAACAACAGGTTCCGTGGAGAGTGGAAAATCACTTTTTCATTTATTTTTTTCATGGCACACTGAACTACTTCAGGGGGTTTTGGTGGATCCATAGCTGTGCTGACTCTACAATTATAAAGTCAACCAACCAAATTATTCTATATTTTTTCTTATTGGCATCAAATTCCATGAAAAGACCAAAACCAATGCTTATACTTTCTGACTTCTCTACCCTGTCTCTGGCACGCAGCGCCAAGCCCACAGCTTCCTGCAGAAGATGTAAATCTTTAATGTCTCTCAAATGTATAGTTTTCTAAAAGTCAGACTACCTTAGCCTCCGCACAGTTTCACCATTCTTTATTCAATCTGTCTCTTTTAAGTCCCCGAACATGCAATGTGAGGTCCTTATCATGCCAGTTCATGGTTTGTTTACATGGTGCATATTCCTAAATGAATTGTCAATTACATTAGCACGAAGCAGTTGACACACAGTAAGCTTTGGGTAACGCTGTTGGGGCCGCGGAGCAGTTGCCAGCTTCGCAAGCCTTTTTAATTTAAGGTTCTGGACCTCTACTGGTGATTCAACCACATCTACCGTAATTAACACTGCTTAGAAATACAGATGCTGCTCATTCTTTGGGAGTGACTTCACATCTTGGCTTAGCAGTGATTCTAATAGCTGGTGTAATTCAGTCCAAGCCTGCACATTATCAGCAGTGGACACAGTGGCAGATGGAGGTGTGATCCCCCCATGAGGCTGCAGAGAGGGAGACAGGCAGAGGGAAAAACAAAGACAAAGAGACAGAGAAAGACGCACAGTGAGACAGACAGAGATACACGGCTATTCAAACTTTGGTGTTCTATCCCAGTCTTATTGGAAAACTGTCCACAGTGAACTCAGCACTGAAATTAGATATTGATCCTTCCATCTCCTCTCCATCTCTCCCTCTCTAGCTTTCGGACTGCACATATTCCCTCCTGGTAGTTCCCTCCCTTTCATTTGGAACTCTTGTCATTTATGCATCCTTGCTTTTATCACGCACATCCTCCCACTTAGACATGAGGAGCATTATAAGGATGTGAGAATGGAAGAAACCACGCAACACCTTCAAGTGCATGACATATTCTCTGAACAGTTATCTCTTTATTTCCACCACATAACATGACAGACGTATCGTTGAACTGAGAGCTCAATGCACTGCAAATTACGCAAAAAAACGCTCCAAATAGAGAAAATACAACCACGTAGAGAATTGCCCTGCATGAACCTCACACGACAACAGAAACCTATTCCAGGAGACATTAAAAACTGACGCACAGGGCTGAAATTAACCTTGGCTGCAATCCAATCACATACTTTTTCTTTTCATTTTAGTACGTACAGCAGCTGCCCTAACAAAGTACATACTGCATACAGTATGCATACAATTGGGACATACAATTTGCACATAACATTGCGCTTTGAACTTTGAGCCTCTTGCTCATATATCCCCCACAGTCTGTAGCGCGGAATTTCAATGAGCTGTCATTAGGCTGTCATTTGTCTATGCTCTCTTTGCAGCTCAGCCCATGTGACGTATCTTCCGCTGCACAGAGGATTGTGGGCCTGGGTTTTTACTGCATTTCTACACCACCAAACCTCGATTAACCCTCCACTAATCCCAAATAATAAAGTCAACAGAGCTAATACAAAATATGTATTGCCACGTTACACTTAAAAGAGAACTCTTTGATTCGGCTCAGCTGAATCCTGTTTCATCAGCAAGCTAACGTTTGGTGGGCTAGCTGGCAAAGTTAGCTAAGGTTGACTCGCAAATCTGTTCGCCATTTTGGCGACAGTACAATCCTACTTTTAGCTCATTTAAAGTTTGGCTGGAGTCAGTGGGTTAAGCAGGTTCATTCGACATATGCTAGCCTATCTTTTCCTATGTTCTGTTTTCAGCCATGATGGCAGTCTTTGCTTTTTAAACAGTCAGACTCCAGACTGTGAGTGACAGCCAAAGCATGGTGTGGCAAAATATCAGCGAAGGGTTAAACTGAACCAACCAAGGGCGCTTCAGAAATGTGTGATTTTTCAATAAGTTGTTTCTTATCATTGATATAAACTCCTGATTGCGGAGACTGTATGGTGATTGTATGATGACTCGTTTTTTCGACTTTTTTAACGTAATGTTATGTTCGCTAGCTATAACATAGTTATAGTTAATAGTTCCTTTGTAACCAGTAACGAAACAAGTTAAGGAAGGTTTAGATGAAATAAAATGAAAGCTATCACTTTACTTTAATTTGTTCATCAGTTAACAATTAAGTAACGGCTGCACATTCTTTCACTACAGATTACAATGAAAGCGTTACAGAAAGGGTTGGTATATTTTTTTATTATATTTTCCATGCCATCAAACTGCAACTTATTTTGACTTGTTTTAAACCATTAATTAAACAATTTCCAATTAATATTCGTATAAGTGACAATTATGAAAGTAACTATAGCCAGTTAACATAAAGTTATCCCGTTTTTTGTTGTGTTGTGCCACTTGGTTGTGTTTTCTCTATTTGCTGCCATGTGATGTCAAATTGGTATAAATGTTTCTTCATTTGCTTGTGTTTTCTCTGTTTAGCGCTCGGGGCCACCGTACCTATGTGAACATAAAACAACCTCTGCCCAAAGGGTTCACACCATACCGATTGAGCCTACTGCTGCCAGGGAAGCTCTGTATTTCGCAGAATAATAAGCTGTTGTGTCTGGCGTGTATGGCGACTTTCCTGCTCTGGCGCATGTATGCCTTCAGGTGAGCTCACTTCTTCCTGTGCAAATGTTTTTACTTTAATCCTTCCTCCGAACACCAAGTTTCTTTTTTATCCGTAGCATCCACTCAGGAAACTTTTCTTGGCCGTTTCTTAAGATTTTTGCCATAGCTTCTGCCATACTCCTAGCTGCTGCTCCCACCTATGGTCTCTCTCATATGGTAATAACTCTCGCTGCCAGAGGAGGGAGACAAACGTTTCGCACTTCAGCTTTAAATGTACAAGCTGCGAACACAAACTGCACAGCATCAGGAATTATATAATATTCCACAAATTACTTCCACATTACCACCTCCAAAACTCCACAGCACTTTCTTCCTTTGCCACTATCTACAGATGAAAGTCTGAAGCACACACACACACACACACACACACACACACGCCAAACCATTTGTTCCGTCAGAATGCGTCACTGTGGTGACTCACAGACACTACAGGATCATGTGTGTGTGTGTGTGTGTGTGTGTGTGTGTGTGTGTGTGTTTGCGTGCGTGAAGCAGTGGACGTTAAGCTCCTGGAAGTAAAGACAGCCCGAGAGGCAACCAAAGCTGTGCCTTCTGTCCAATGCATCCATCCCCCTGTAACCTATAAATGTTTTTGCAACATAATACTAATCGTACGAATAATTGTGCAACGTGTTTAACACACACACACACACACACACACACACACATCCTAATTTCTGTCACCGGTAACGTAATGTAATGAACAGAGGCGCTAACCAAACCGGGTTTTCACAGTTTTTGACAGAACCCCTGATCCCACTTCAGCCGCGGCACTGCACTCCCTCGGGTCCTCAGCAACACACACAGCAAGCATGAAGTAGGTCAGTCCAAGGGTTGGCGAGATCATCGAAACTCAGATACACACACACACATACACAGAGACGTCTGTCATTAAAGTGTAACTTTCAATTTTCATGGAAATTGGGTCCAAATAGTCTGCCAGGACTTTAATCACTGGCATCAAGTTTTATTTTTGAAAGTAGGCCTCATTTTCCAGTACGTCGTTATACAACCACATATCTTACATAACCATGAAAAAACTAAGTTTGTTTGTTTGTTTGTTTGTTTGTTTGTTTGTTTTTCATTTTTTGAGTGTGGTTGGAAAAGAAAACGGTCAAAGCTGCTATATTTGATTTATTTAATAAATCAAAAAAATTTTATGATAATAGTATAATAAACCGCAATCCTACTGGTACGCCATTTTGTTATTTAAACAAGGCCATATGAACAAAGAGAAAAGTAGGACTCATGACAAAACCTTTCACAGAATTGTGTTCTGTGGTATTCTATACATCACGATTTAGATAGAAAGCAAAAAAAAAAAGAAAAACATTGTGCCAAGAACACCTTCACTTTAAAAAAAAACAAATATATTCAAAGCAGTCAGGCAGAGCAATTGTGAAATGTTTGTTTGAAAAATTCGCAAATATGCAAGCTTAAAAGAAAAGTTTGACATCAGAGTGCACATGTTCTCCTTCTGGGTAAATGTAGGCGTTGGTCACACCTGGCATTAACATGTGTCTCTGTGATCCGATCCCAGGTGGACAGCTCTAACTACAGGTGTGAATGCACCCGCACTGAGGACTCATTGAGATCCCATTACTCAGACCACATTCAGAGGTGGTGTGAGTATATGGCCAGTTATTTGAGAGAATCAATGTCATTCTCATATCTGTGTTTTGAGGACGGAGCTGGAGGCAGGAGGTGATTGGCTTAGCTCAGCACAAAGAATGAGCTGTATCTCCTGAGCAGACAGGAGAGTGGAATCAATCTTCACATCTCTTTCCAGGCACGAAGGTGAGTAAAAATACTCCCAAAATGTTGAACTGTTCCTTCAATCATCATTATCATGTCAAACATAGGTAAAAGCTCAGATTTTCATGTTATCACTAGCTGTCCGCTTAGTGAAAATGAATCTCATTACACCAGTTAGGTTTCTCACATGATGATAATCCATCACGTTGTAATAAGCTGTTAATGAATTGATTTTGGTCTGAGTGCTGTGCAGCTCTTTTCCAGAAGGTAGATGACTTAATGGTCCATTTAGGGATCTTCCTAAAGACACTAATGCTGGAGGAGGAGATACACCGGTTAAAGGATTTTTCACAAACTGGCAACCCCAAATGTGTTATAAAATCATTAATTAAATTCTATAAACAGAGTTAGAACTCCCTTTATAAAATATGCCTTCTGTGATACTGCTGAAAGTGATTGAATGAAAGCGGGGCTGCCCGAAGGGATCAGCTGACCCAAGGCCCCCAGTTAAACAATTCGCACCAATATAAGAAGATCATTACAAGTGACTTCACAAGACTGACAACATTATTTCTGCAGCTATATGTTCATGTACGCGTATCATATACATGCATCTGTTGCATAAAATCTTTCAATTTAAGAAACTATATTACTAATACACTACACAATCTAATACGATTAAAGGTCACAGTGTTGATGTCGTGTCGAAGACGTGTGTGTGTTGTGCTGCAGAGATATCTACTGAAGTTAGCATGCTAACAGCTAGCCCCGGGCCCCTCCAGTCGAGCCGCTGGGAGGCTGTTCCGCCTGGCGTAGAACGGGCGGCAGCCCCGGGAAACGGCCAGGCTTCAGTTGGTAGTTAGCTTCAGATCACAGCACATATGGTCTAATCCCGGGGAGCTGCAGACTCCCTGTTGCTGCCGTTACACAGCTCCACCAGCCCGCTGTGACTGCAGGGCTGCTTCTGGTTCTGACCTCCAGTCTCTGACCGGCTCTCAGAGTTTCAGCAGTTTGGTCGAATTTTGTGTTTTCTTGCCCTGCTGACTGATAGGCAGGCGGAGAAAAAAAAGACACAGTAAATATATCAACACTAGGTGAAGGAGATTTATCGCTGTACAATACAATACACAATATAAAGAATACAATATAATACTCTAAAACTTAGAATATAATACATATAACAAACTACTACAACTAAAATATAAACATGTTGACACACTATAGTTATTGTTTTTTTAATAACTGATGAATGTAAATGTAGATCGTATGGAGCCAGTTTAGAGGTGAAATGCTGCCCCCTATTTCTTTGGAGCTGGTGGCTCAGAACTACACGTCGCACCTTTAATTAGATAAAACCTTATTCCAGTCACCATGGGCAGCACATCACATCACTTGTAGTTTTTGAAAGGAATATTAGAGAACAGACATGTAACAATCCGCGAAAGCTTGCCAAGAAGAAAATAACACACACGCACACACACGCACACACACATCCGTTCCCATTCTCTTTCCTCTCCTCTTATCTCCCTCGGGCTCACCTTCTCTCATCACCTCATCTATTTTTTCCCCTTCTGTTGCCAGGCAACAGACAGGAAGAGCATCAATTGGAGACGTCAAAATGACAGGAAGTGCTTGCAGGAAGACACTTCACGTAGATGTTCTATGGAAGAACCAGGATGTCAATGAGAATGTCTGAGCAGTTGCTCAGCTTTAGAGGTGCGACGTGTAGTTCTGAGCCACCGGCTCCAAAGAAATAGGGGGCACCATTTCACCTCTAAACTGGCTCCATACGATCTATATTTGCAGTCATCAATTATTAAAAAAGTCAACTATAGTATGTGAACCTGTTTATATATAAGTTGTAATAGTTTGGCATATTTTTGTATTACAAGTTTTGGAGTATTATAGTTTATACTTTACATTTTGTATTGTATTTTACAGCTATATATCTCTCTCTTCTAGTGTTGATATATTTACTGTCTATTTTTTACTCCTGTGTAAGTCAGTCAGTCAGTCAGTGGGCAAGAATACACAAAAAAGCCACCAGTGGCTCCAGCGGCTCCAGTAGTTCTAGCGGCTCAGATACCGCCAGCGTAAATCCCAGCACCAGGAGTTACAGCGGGCTGATGGAGCGCTGGGTCTAACCTGTGTAAGGGCAGAAACAGAGATTTTGATGGGGAGTCGGCTAAATCTGAGCAGCTAACGGAAGATCCGTCATAGCCGCAGCAACAAGGGGAGAGGAGATAGGAGAAAGTAGATAGGAGATAGGACAGAGGAAATAGGAGAGAGGAGAGAGGAGATAGGAGAGAGGAGATAGGAAATAGGAGAGAGGAGAGAGGAGAGAGGAAATAGGAGAGAGGAAATAGGAGATAGGAGATAGGAGAGAGGAGAGAGGAGAGAGAAAAGAGGAGAGAGGAGAGAGGAGAGAGGAAAGAGGAGGCTTCCGGAGGAGAGGCAAGCGAGGAAACATGAGTGCAGCTCATGCAGAAGTAATATCGCTACACCCATATAAAAGCTCCACCCCAGCTCCACAGCCGTCTGGGTCCTGCAGTTGTTGTTGTAAAGCATGCACAGTGCATATGCCTAATGATAATACTAATAAAAAAATAACTGTCTGGCATACCTTACACATTGCACCTTTAACAAATAACCTAAATGAGTAAAATATATCTTTAGTCATCATGTGTATGTATGTAATCCAGATACACAAAGACAGAGTTCTTAAACTAATTCTTTATGTCAGACCATTGGGATTAGGATTGCAATATCTGTTTCCTGAGGAGGCAATGAAGTTCAAATACAAATATATATATGACTATGACTATGACTATGTATAATAATAATAATAATAAATTAATTAATTAAAACTAAATAATAATTGTATGTAGTTTTGAACATGATTAGTTAAATTTAAATACATTTTGGCCATTTGGGAGCAGCATAAACAAGTTATGAAAAGGTTATGATTGATATATCCTAAGCACACTAACATCTGGCTATTGTTCCAGGGACTCTTTAGTCTCAGGTATTTATCGGCTCCGGCTCAGATCGACTGTGGTGGAAACAGGACACCCGGGTGGACACGATCATTTCCCCTTTTCCAGAGCGATGCTATGTGACATTTATATAACAAATAAAATCAACAGTGATTTGGACAATTCTTAGAATTTATTAACTTACAAAACATACAATTAATATGCTCTCCTCAAAGACACCATACTTTCGGTCAGACAGTAGTCATTTTCCCTCGATCATCGTTAAACACACTTCATTCAAACTTGACAGCCTGTTTTGTTGGGTAAAGCGTATTATATCAACTTTAAGTTGACACAGAGCACGCTGACCAGTGGTGTGCAGGTGTTAAATTAACAAGGATTCTTCATACTTCAGTCATTTTTTTGTTGAGTGCATCACCAAGAATGCCTTCGAGGAGAGATTATCTGAACGTGTGCGCCACTCTCCTTGTTAGTAAGATCCATGGCATCCTGCCCTTCTCTATGACGGCCATGGACAGCTTCTGGGACTCACACAGTTTCTGACACACCACAAACTCCAGCACCACATTGTGGCTGCAGTCTCCTGTCCCTCCAGTACGCAGGCTGGATGTAGAAGATTTGTGCAGTTAGTTTAACAGTCACCACTAAAATGAGGACAGAATATATTTATAGAGTGACATGAACCGGAGGAGGTGGAGGAAGATGGCCTGCCTCTGTTTCTATAAGCTGGAAAATCACAGAGATCCCGAGCCCCACCAGTATGAACCTGCAGCTGTGTCTGCAACTCCAGGTAGGCGTCAGGTCCATGGATGTCCAAGAGAAGACCGGAGATGTCAGGGAATGGTGCAAAGCAAGTGCTCCTTTAGCCATAAGTGACTATTTAGTTTTTATTTTTCACTTCCAACAATATTTTGGCATGAGCTACCCTCATGGATGTCCTTTTATTTTCCAAGGGGAAAAAAGGAGTCGAGCACAGTTGATTTGCAGCCTTTACTTGTGTAAACGTTTCCTCACCACAGCTATACAAGTACTGCATCCATCAAATGTAATAAATTAGTGGAAACATGACAAATGTAGTTTTTACGGGTGATTTTTGTTCTATTCCCCAAAACTTTAATGGCGCTGCAGAGCCACGGCTAGTCTGTGTAGTGTCGAGCAGCAGTATAATCAATGCTCTGTGTATGTATTGCAGTTTTGTGTTCACATATGCAAATCTTTAAATCTCTTTTAGTTTATCCAACATAAACCAGATCACAGGGACATTTCAGCATGTGGACAACATGTGTGCTGATGCAGTTTATGAAGCATTTAATTGTGTCTTTTTTTTTACCAGTATGTGTATCTGTAAAGTATTTACATGGTATTTATGGTGTCTGACGAATTAGAACGTTGTGCACAGTGGCCTCAGCGAAAAAAGCCTCTGGTTGATTAGGCAGCCAGGAGACAGTGTCAGGTGGTTTTCTAGTGTCACAATGAACCAGTCCGTCTCTCAGACTGCAATTATGTTTAAATGAATGTCAATAAATTCTCTGTGGCAAAAAAAACGTTCAACCAGTTTTTTTTTTTCAGTGCTTTTCATTCTTGGCGCGGCAACTGTTGGGGGTTGATGAAGGAAATATACCTCAGAATGTTGGCGGAGTGGAGTTCCTCTATTCAAGCACTAGTGTGGTTAGCCTTGAAGTATTTGCAGTAGCTAATCCAGGGGGCTACGGTCTGTATGTGGACTCTTAATGTAAAATGATGTTTATTATAAAGCTTTAAGAGGGTTTTGTAGAATGGAAGTTGTATTTCTGGACGAATCGAGTGTGCTGTGAATGTGACTGTAACGTTAGCATGACTCACTGTCAGAATTGCTACGATAATGAGAATAAAAAGTAGGAAAAAAAACTGGAATTTCCCTATAATAACGCTTTGAGCTGATTTATTAAAAGGGCGCTAAATAAAGTATTATTATTAGTATGTGCATGTCTGTGTGTATAGTGCGTGCGTCTACATTACACATAGCAGAAGAAGTCGAGCAGAATTAGTTTGCATGTGTATGCTGTGTGTGGACGCTCATGTATTAACCAGCTCACTCTGCTCATCAGTGGCTGTGTGCTGTTTGCTGCTGCTAAGAAAATGTTCCACATGATTTATCTTCAGTCAGTAATGTGGCCCCTTTTCATGCAAGTAAAATGCATCCTTATCTGTCTGCAGCTCTCTCTCTCTCTCTCTCTCTCTCTCTCTCTCCCTCTCTCTCTCTCTCTCTGCTCTGCTTTTGATTCCTTTTTTCTTCCTCGTGGCAAGCACAGCAGCAGCATTTCCTTCTCCTCTGTGTCACCTCCCTCCCTCCCTCCCTCCCTCCATCTCCTGCTGCTTCCATCCTCCCTCCCTTTTCCGCTGTGTGTTTGCAGATGAAACGGGCAGCCTGCCAGTATTTCATATTTCTTGGCAGCAAAGTGGCTAGCCAACTTCCTGGGGATGGGGAGTGGGGGGAGTTGGGGCTTGCAAAAGGTTACATTTGCACAATGTGTCTGTGAAAAAACAGCAAAGAAGAGGTAGGGAGGGAGTGAAAAAAAAAAGAAAGGGAGGAAAAGCTGGGCTGGATCAGCTAAATGACTGCACCGTTCTGGGGTAATGGAAAAAGCCCTCAGGGGGAATATTCAGTATGCAGAAGTATCGGGTTGCATGCAGTCATTACAATGATGTCTGTCCCTCTCTGTTTCTCTTTTTGTCTACCTACCCTGGAATGTTCCCTCCCCTCCAACACACACACACACACACACACACACACACCTACCTCACCTCCTCTCCCTTTCTCTCTGTCTGCGTGAAAGTGTTCTGTGAGGCGATAGCCTTAGGATGGGGACTCTGAGCTGGTCGAATCAGAGCAGTTTGACAGATTTCTGTGTGTGTGTTACTGCCGCTAATTATATACCAATAAATATCCACCACAGAACAACCGTTTGTATGCTCCGTCCTGCTGTGCTGTCAGGAGTGACTGAATGTGAATGGATAGTGGGAGGGTTAAACAGCGAAAGACTGGATTCAGTAGTTCACCTTTACTTCACTTCACAATCCACTCTCCCTAAAGCTAAGAAGAGCGGCTCCACAATATGACATACAGAAGTGGTGAAGGTATCTGTAATGATGTCTTCTAAATGAAATTCCAATGTAGGTTTACTCAGTTCTTAGGTTTACTTAGGCACCAAAACTACTTGGTTCGAAACGGCAACAGAAGTACTGGGTTAGGCTTAGGAAACTGCGGTTAGTAATGTATGTAACAAAAGTAAGGTAGTAAGTCGACGTTGTGTTTGGTTTTACACGCGACACGAACACCAGTGTCCAGGGTGAGTCCTGTGTTTGTTCGAGCCATACACCCTCCACTCCCACAAGCCCTAAGCAGACTTTCGGACTCTTTATAAACGTCAGTTTACCTTCTGATAATGGCGCGGATGGGTTTACATTGAAGTTAGTTAAGAGCCTGGTGCGTATGAAACAGACCAGAGGGGCACTGACCAGGCGTCTACGAGTTGGGAGTGAGACGGATCCAAGGACGCGGTTACGTCACCAAAGAGAAGTCGGAAACACAAGCAGTAAGATCAGACCGTGTGTAAACCCTCAGGTTAGCCAAACAGGAAAAAGGAATCGAACGGTAAACTTTTACGCTGCAAACATTTGTCTCATCTTCCAGACCGACTCAAAGCTTTGATCTACCACACTTACTGTAGTTGTGTGCTAACAGTTAACTGCAACGAGGGATTAGTAGAAGTGTGTAGAGGTTACCTCCATCTCATTGTCTCATAATTTGTGATTGTTGTCTGTATCATCATTATCAGACTGAGATAGCAGGTCAACAGTATGTGCCACATAGAAGTGGTTTACATCATCTGAAGATTAATTACAGATGCTCAGCACCGTGCGTCAACTTCAACAGTCATAAATCTGTGACAAACATTGTGTTTTTTGTTAGACGCATATTAAAATGTGAAAGTTTAGAGTGTATAAGGGCTTAGAACATCATGATTGAAGTACATGAAGCCCATTCACATGCTATATTATGTCTAAGGTGTTGCAGCAATTGTTGGGTTCATATCATTTGTTACAAAGATTTGGTGCCAAATTTAATAATTCTTGACCACTCAAGAGTTGATGGTCAAAATGATCAAAAATCCCTCCAAAATACTACACTAACACCATAGAAATGTTTTTTTGGTATTAAAACCTTTTGATATTTGGAGATTGGATGGCGAGCACTTCTGTTCTGGAAACTGCTCAGACTGCTTATTGTCACTAAATCTGGGAAATTCAAATACACCATTTTTAGAAAATGTGAAAATAATACATTTACAGTTCATGCAAAAAAAACTGCATGTGATTAGCACATAGTGGATGTCTGTAAAGAGGAGACTTGTGGTTATCCATAGAACCCGTTTTAATTCCGATATCTTTATGTAGGAGGTCAAGGGACCCCTGGGAATATCAGGTATCATGATTTTCAACACTGAGCCCACTACCACCTCCTAAAGACAGTAAAGTGGGCTGGGGCCACTGTTGATACCGTGCTTCCTTCCTTTTTCCACTGCAGTCATGTTGCAACCATGGTGAACTCACACAGTTCTGCATGTTTTTCAAAACTGCCCGTAATCAGGCGAGGCCGTGTGAACCCCAATTGAGACGCATATTCTGAATGTGCTGTATACACGTGTGGATACATGTGCTGTATACACGTGTGGATACATGTGCTGTATACATGTCCAGAGAATGCTCCTAAAACCTGAATAATATCGGCATATCCCACATGTCTTAATCGGAAAATTGTAGATTTGCAATAAGGCCTAATTTGGAATATCCAAATGGAATATGCTGTTAACATGGCCTGTATCAAATTCTGAATATTGTCATATTCAGAATAATAATGTAATATCAGTGTGCATGTAATTGTAGTCATTGTTGGTTGTAGAAACGTTAACAGAGAGGATAAAAACATTTCACTGAAAAAAAACTAACATGGTTTATAACTTCTTTCTTTTGTATTTATATTTTTTTGTATTTACAATTAAATTTAAAATGCATACATTATAAATAATGAATACAAACAACCTGACGGCTACACCTGTGGTCACAGCCAGTGTCTGTTGCTACTATTGGAGTTCAGGCTTCCTGCAGAAACATGGAACTAAAAACTATATTGCAAATAAATCCAAAGCATATTCTCCCTGTGACTTTGTGGAGTTTCTGTAGACATGTTTTAACTAAAAGTGAATAAAAGTGAGTTCTATTTTTGCATTTTCCACAATGTTGCAGAGAGTTCTGCATGGTCCTCAGAGTATGAATCCAACTGATTATTGTGATTCTGTTACTTTTCCTCCAGCACCACCATGAGGTTGACAGTTTTGGTTCAAATTGAAATGTCCTGACAACTATTGAATGGATTAACATGAGACATTCATGTTCCCCTCAAGATGAAGCGTAATAAATGTAACCATCCTCTAACATTTTATACAGCGCTATTTGTTAGGTCAAAATGTCAATTTGTCATATACTTTGGTTTATCACCAAATACCCATAAAACTAATAACATTCCCATCAGCCTCAGCTATACTTTGTGTTTAGTGCTAATTAGCAAGTGTTAGCATGCTAACATGCTAAACTAAGATGGTGAACATGGTAAACATTACTTACCAAGCATCAGCATATTGACAATTCAATTCTAAGCATGCAAGGATTAGCATTTAGCCAGTTAGCATTTAGCTAGAGAGATTTTGATTTGGACTATATTTAACATTGTTTCACATTGACTTCAATATTTTCATCAGAGGAGGCTGGTCCATAGAGGCAGAGTAGATTGCACATCCTCTATTTTTTAGAGGCAAAAGGGAGATCAAATTAAAAAAAATATTGGTTGAAATAAACCAATTAGTATCTCAGTATCATTTATAAAATATTTTCTCTCTCTTCTTTGTAAAACATACATTTTTGGGAATCTGGTGGTCCAATCCCCGGCTCCTTCGGTCCATATTTCAAATTGTCCTTTGGCAAGAAACTGAACCCAAAATTGCTCCCGAAAGCATAGCCTTATGCAACACATGGTTGCAAAATGAGATGCAGCTGTAACGTAGTCCATTATGCTACACACAAAAAACATGACGAAACAGAACAGAACAAAAACAGTAGTGCATTCCTGAAGTGCTTTTCTTGAATTTGAAACAGGAGGAATGTAAACAAACAAGAACAATGGTGAATTTTCTGTGCAGATAATATGGCTGACATCATTAAGAAGAGTTTGACACCAGAAGAACATTGTCCATCAACTTTTTGACGTTTGAGCACCAAGCATCATTGATGTAAACAGATACCGCTTTCTCTCGTGTTACCGGAGCCCTGCGGTCTGTCCTGCGCTCTGTCCTGGCTCTGTCCTGCGCTCTGTCCTGCGCTCTGTCCTTGCTCTGTCCTGCGCTCTGTCCTGCGCTCTGTCCTTGCTCTGTCCTGCGCTCTGTCCGCCCATCGAGTGCAACAGCTTGATCTGGGATGTTATGATGGAGCCACATGTTGCTTGGTTAGCCTTAATCTTAGTTTCCTGCAACCAGACATCAACCAGGAGCAGGCTGGGTAGTGGAATAGCCTGAGGTCCTAGCTGGGTTAGTTTAGCTCCCCTCTCGGCCCTCTTCCCTCTCCTCATGGGTGGTCACTCCGCCCATGGTAAGTTTTGGTCGGGCAGGTCCGGCTGGTCAGGCTGGCTGGTCGGAAGATGCTGACGTGCGGTGATTGTCTCGTGGTCCTCTGCACTTTATCCAATCCAGTTGATGAGTTTATCTCTGTCATATGCAATACGTGCGTAAAAAAGAAGACTAAAAGACTGTGAATGACCAGAGTACTGGAAACCAAAGGAGCTGATGGAGACCAAAGTGATGTCTTACACTGAAGGTTTATTAGATCTTGATCAAGGAGATCAGATCATGAACAGTAAAGCAAATACAGAGATGCAGTCACATTGTATGCCGCCATCCATTCTGGTGAACAGCCACTCTTTCTCGACATTCATCCTAAAACAAGACCTCCCATAAATGATTTACCTTAAGATGGATCCCCTGGATGCCTCCTCAAATCCTAGTCAACACATTCACAGTAAGGAATTCATAGCATCTACCCGAATACACTGGGCCCATCTTAACTTTTATCTTGCAGCCATGTTTGTTGGGTCAACCAGGGTGAGCTATAGATTGGGAACAGCCTGACCTGAGAAGCTACATTCTGTAGGCTGACCTTTGACCTAAAGACTATTTGTATGTGCTTTGCCATCAGACAGACAGTCTCAGTGTTCAAATATGTACAGAGACTATATAGAACTAGGATAATAGGACTAGATCCAAAATTCCTTAACAAAGAAAACAATTAAAAAACAAAAATGTTGCTAAGTTCATGGGAGCTACAGGCCGCTGGATCTACATGCACTGCTGTGCCATAGCAACCAGATAGATCCATATAGTAGCATATTAGAAAATAAATGATAATGTGCAAATTGCGAACTACTTTAAACACACACAATTTAGGCCCTTATTACACAGTCCAAATGTACTTTATTCAGATTTATGTTACCTCTTTTGTTATTGAGCAGTAGCTAGCTACTTGTGTGAGCCAACGCAACTGTCAGTGAGCTTGTTGTAGCAGCTCTGAAAGGCTGTAAGCTAACGGTAAGAATGGATTTGGAGAGCTCCGCTCCACTGCTGCAGCCTCAGGCCTCGCTGCTCCAGCTCTCCGTGCTGGACACGGCACGACTCCCTGTGGCGTGCAGTGCTGCTGCACTCTTGCTGTCATACCCAGTTTTTTGAGTCACCATCCGCCACAGATTTTCATAATGTGGTTTTGATCAGTGTTGCACTCTATATGTTACTGAATACATTTAGGCCTTTTTACTCCTCATTACTGCACAGTGAGGAGACTCGGGTAAATAAAAAAAATCTTTGAAACATTGTTCCAAATATGCTATTCAACAATGCCTTCGAAAATAACTGCTGAAATGATTCCCTCTCTTTCTCTTTCTCTGTTTCCCTGCCACACAGAAACAGTCGCACGCACACACGCACACGTACACACACTCACACACACACACACACACTCTGAAACACCCTCCCCTCTCCCTCTCTCTCTCCCTCCCCCGCGCCCTCTCCTCTTTGCTGTGCTGCTTCTATAATTCAAATTCTGTCATGCTCGTTCCAGACTGCTGGCTCCAGACTCTCTCTCCTCTCTCTTGCTTGCTCCCTCTATCTCTCTCTCTAGGAAAAGAAAAGCAAGGGGGAAAAAAAGCTCTTTGAGGGACAAAGCTGACAGAACCACACACAGACAAAAACACCAAGCTGAACTAAACAGCAAATGTGAAAAAGCTTGCTGTGCTTTTGGATTCTTGCAGGAACACTGAGCATTATCTGCACTCCTCACTCCACATCTCTGTTTTACACTCATTATTTCACTTTGTATATCTCCCCAATCTCTGTTTTTTTAGAAGTAAAGGGGAGCATGTTAATAGACCATTAGTCCCTAGCCTTGGTCAACCTCTGAAAGATGGCATCTTACACTTCCCATAATGCAACTAGATGGGATCCTTTTGTCAGAGCTTCCAAGTCTCAGGGTTATTTTCTCAGACCTGATTAAGCTTCAGAAGACATTATTCCACAAGGCTGTCTATTTCCAATGACTAGTAAACTCATCTTGATGTGTAAAATCAGTGGAGTGCCCTTCAAGACTTTTAACCTTATGCCGTGTTCCCACTGCCCAACCCGACTCCACTCCCAGTCCCAGAAACTGTAGCGATCATCGATGATCATCTTCAACGCGACACTCGCTGAATCCTTTCATCGGCACTTCATCACTTGTACAGTGTAGTGTACGTATTGTATTGCGTAATTTTGCGGACTGACATTTTTTTTTAAAATCTCAGTGGAGTGAAAAAAAAAATTGCAGTTTCTATTGATGCCTATTTAAAAATGTGGGGTTTTGTGCAGGATGACCAATCAGAGGTCTGCAGGGTTTCAACTCCACCTTCTAGCATCGGCTCAGCTCGCTTTTTTATCAACAGACAGAATATATTCATACCGAAAAAGTACCAGGTACTGTCCACAACTTCTGCTAATGGAAAACCCAAAAAGAGCAAGTCGAGAATAGTTGTGCAGTACTGACTTTCTAATAGCTCCAGAACTGTTCACAGAAGTGAGATGCTTCTCTACCTTCATTGTTGTCCTCACAGCAGAGAGAGACATGCGTGGCCTCCTCTACACTGGAATTTATCCAGCATTTGTAAGTGCATTCTGTTTTGTCATTTGCTCTTATGCTATACATTATTTATATATTATTACATGATTATAACACAATCACTGTAGCTTCTTTCTTCTGTACCACACCATACCACAAGTGAAACATTACTTCACTGATGAAGAAGCGGTAGCCTACTACAGCCGCAGAAGAACAAGTCAACTTTATTTTTAATAGGACTTTTAAAATCAAACACAGTACTTTCACAGAAGGCAAGTAAAGAGAACATTGAAGAGAGACTAGATGATATAAACACTACTAAGAGTCCACAGCCTCACAGATCTGCGGCTGTGCTTTGAGCTAAATGCTAATGTCAGCATCAGAAGAGGTAGAGGAGGTTGCTCCTCCTCCATTTTTGAGAGGCAAGAGGGATATCAAAATATAAAAAAGAGTAATTGGTTGAAACAAACTATTAACAAATATCAGTATCATTTATAAAATATGGTATAACTCTTCATTGTGTTATTGATATTCTAATTAAAATGTTTCAACAGCGACACCTAGAGGGCAGGCAGGAGGGGAAAGGGCAGTGTGTGTGAAGTCGAGGGGGAGGGCCGTGGAGGATGGACTCCTGCTGTCCTCCCTAGGGCGGTATCTATATATCTATTTAATGTACTTCAGTTTTTTTCATGCTAATCTGGGATTGGCCAAAACTCCACGCTCTAACAACTTGATTACAATATTGCCATTGCGTTGGTCCAATGATAATTCCCAAATTTCATCTTCAATTCTCTTCCACTGTATTGTACGGGACTTTGAGGAACTGGTAGTAAAGCGATAGATTCATACAGTAGTAAAACATAATAATACAAAATACAAAAAAACATAGAGGACAGGGGTATAGCTTGTGTGTGTGGTCTGGAATAAACATAAGGAAAAAAATGGGGTGACTTTCATTTTCATTTTTTTTCATTGATACAGATATAACAAATGTGTCAGTTATTTCTGTTGTACAAAGCTATAGCTACACTGTGTATTAAATTGGTACTTCTCTTATTAACACATATGCCTAAATATTAACAGGTTGTCATAATAGGGAGAATAATACACATTTTACCTATGCACTAATAAAGAAATACAGCATTAGCACACATTAATATACACACGAAACAGTAATATACAGCTAACAGCTTAACAACATCATCCTAAATAACCTACATTAGCATGAACAACACTGATAATAAAGTAGCTCTGTCTGCAACTAATTAAGCCATCAATCAATTAAACTAGCAAACCGTCAGCAAATATTCCACACATAATGATGTTACAGAAATGTTTTTACAGGCATACTTATTCACAACATAATTGTCATAACTCAAATGTATGTATGTTAGTCACTTTATTAAGAGAAGGAACTGGTAGACTTTCGTACAGTTACGTACTGGGTGCTATGTCAGGCTTTTAGAGACACATTAAGTACACATGGGCTTCATTCCAATTCAGAGCTCCAGTGATTGTTTTTAAGAAATCTTAATTTACACTTAAACA
The DNA here is from genome assembly GCA_943593645.1 of Bovichtus variegatus. Taxonomy (NCBI): domain Eukaryota; kingdom Metazoa; phylum Chordata; class Actinopteri; order Perciformes; family Bovichtidae; genus Bovichtus; species Bovichtus variegatus. The sequence continues at coordinate 11,457,692 of CALSCE010010647.1, forward strand.
TAAGAAAGTAGAGATTTGTGGTCCTGTGCAGCTGGTCAATATAAAAACGTAAAGTAATGTTTTCAACCATCTTAGAATGCTAGCTTATTAGCACTAAACACAAAGTACAGGCTGATGGAAATGTTAGTTTGGTCATAAAGTATTGGATAAAATACAATTTGGACCTAATAATGGTGCTCGATAAAAAGTACTCACCAAAGTGATCAAGATCCTTTTCGGAAAATCGATGTTGTTGAGATATTTCAGTCTGGACCAAAGTCGTGCACCATTTGACCAACATTGCCATCCCTTGAGCCATGCCTTAGCATTGCTAATGAAAATATGGACACAAATTGTACAAACCGGATAATAAAGAGCAAGAAAAGCTGAAGACAGCCCATTTTAAAATGCACAGCAAATTCGGTGGGAAGCAATGCGCACTTAACAACACAATTACATCGTCAGTTAAATGCAATACAGTGCCCCTCAGATAAAAAATTCAAGGTACACTCCATCGATTTCTCATGTGAGAGTCAATTAACTTGTAAAAGGGAATAATACCGTTTTATTTGATAAAATACTGTTTATTAGAAGATATTTAATGTTCACCTTGGAACCAGATGACAGACAACAGTCTAATCACAAGGACCAGTTGTTCTTGAACTTTCAAACATATCACATGATCTTCTTGAGCAGATTCTTGGCCAGCATTGATGAGAAGTTCATGTTGGAAGAACTGCTCAGGAAAAGAAAGTTGTTTACAATTCAATAACAACTGGGCAAACTCTATGTTGTAGAGTTGCTCCAGAACAGCAACTAAATGGAACTTTTGATGAGATTGTTTTCGCAAAAGTATTCAACATCATCTTATGATGACATGAATGTTTATCATGTTTATCAGTTAGGTTATAATACAAGACACTTTCGAGTAGTTTGATCTGTACTAGGGACTAAAATTCAGGATATCTTGATCATTGTTTAAAGTTCCCTCCTGTGAGTTGCCCAACTTTGTGCAAATACTAAATAGTTGGAGCACTCTTTTAAATGTACCATTATGAAAAGGCTGGGTGGTTGATATTCCAGGTCAACTACCATTTACTCAATTACTAATATTCGAACTAAGACAAAAAGATAACGTATTATGTTCCCCTCTACATTGCTGGCTGCTTCACTATAACCGAACAATTCTGTCCATCTCTTCTCTTTTCCTTCAAGGTCTTACTCTGTGTAAGGACCTGAACGTCCTTGGAGATGGAGAGCTGATGGACATAAAGTCCTCTTCCTTGTCTGATGACCTCCACACCTGATTGACAGGACAAAGTCATATACTGGTGCTAACTCACCGCTGGCCTCTCAGGGTAATTGAATCATAATGGAACATTTTCCGCGGCCCGGCCCGGCTCATTGCCCCCCTCGCTCTGATGATGCAATAGCAACAAAACGAATGGTTCCTTAAGTCGTATCAAATGTCATCTAGGACCAGGGCAGCCATGAAATTGCTTCACTTCTCAAAATCCAACAAATGTTTTCAATTCACACACTTAAGATGGATTGCCTTAAGATTTATCCATATACACTTCCTGAGCTGATAACCCCAAAAGATTCCTGATGGCTATTTTGATATGTGTCTTTTCCCCCTTTGCGACAGCTCTCAGGTGCAGTTGCAGGTCCTTTTGAATTAAAGAAATGCCTGCTGTAAGGTTGGACAAAAAGTGCAAACCTGACAGCAGGATCATGTTAAATTTAGCCATGATCAATGGCCTCTGTTGATGAGGAATGCGCCACCAGGATGGTAAGTAGTTAGCCGTTGGGGGCATGGACTAGATTGTGGGGTGTGCTAGAGTGGAGGAGTGAGCTGTCGTGAGTGATCTGGCAGGCAGAACCCCAGTGCATCAAGTTAATGATCCAGGCTGTGTACAGATACAGAGACAGATCCTTTTGTTGGTGGTTGAACAGATAATGACGTCTCTGTACACCTCCTCTGTGTACTATGTTCTTCTGTTTCTATCCTGCCTCCATGCCAGGGCAACAGTGAGGCACCAACGTTTCCCTGGTCAAGGAACCTTTGAGCCCATCCTTAGCAGCTGCACAAAGGCCTTGGGCGAGAGCTGCTATTTCTGGCACCATTAACAAGTGCTGAAGGAAGGAACAGCAGCAAGCACCTCCACCCACCTCAGAAACTTATGAAGTTTGTTACAGCACCAACCACAGTCCAGGGTGCCAACAGGCACCCACTACAGAATATGACTGTCAGCTTAATGTGGACCTGCCCAAGAAGCTCACATTTCATGACACCATTACACCAACATCACTGAGCCCTGATGCGGTCCTACTGTCAGAAGACTGTGCCGTGAGAACACAAGACTCAGTAGCCCCACAAGAGAAAGAGGGACAAACATCAGAAGCTGGTAGAGCAGTGTCAAAGGCAGCATTAGCGTACAGGCACACCAGTATGCAGGCCATTCGCTCTACAGAGTATTTACGCTGCAGCTCCATCAGTGCAGAGCCATCAGAATCACATTGGAGGCTGTTCAAAGAGACTACATATGGCTATGGACCAGAGGGGGTGATCTGTGCAGTAGTACTGGGGGGGGGGCACAATTGTGTGTGGATAAACAGCTATATATGTGTGGATCGCAGAAGAGCAAAAAACTATGTCTCAAAATTAGATAATTGGAAGGAGGAATTACAGCGCATATTGGTGGATCCACAAATGCAGATTCAACACTTCACACAAATACCATTTCATGAGAAATGCACACGCAGTTTTTTTACAAATTATAAATGCTATATTTACAAATAGACATCTATCTTGTACAACTCATAGCATATTTATTTAATGTCAACTTACAAGCCATGAGTAAGAAACGTTTGTGTTTGTGGATAGCAAAAATACAACATAACAAAATGTGTAAATCATGGAATATTTGTTGATCAGGGTCATGCATTTTCAAACTAAGTAGAGGGGGACGAATAAAGACAAGTGGCAGGTTGATTAAGAAGCTTTATCTTCTTAGTCTACGTTTTACCTCCTTCTATCATAGTACAAGTACACAAACTAGAAGAGCTTACGAAAGGCTTGTTTATATTCGTGCGAGGGACGAGCATGCACAACGTGTTGGTCGTTGAAGTGTTCTCCGAAATGTCAGGGGGCATACGTACAATTATTCAGTGAAGAAGCAAGAAGTCAACGAGTGCTAACGAGACCAAACATGAATCTCCTCAATACCAGGGAGGAATTAACTGTAAACATATCAAATATTCATGGACATGGACCGCTTTATCGTCTTTATACAATCCCTGTAAAGAAAGGAGTCAAATATTCGGAACAACAATTACAATTAAAAACGAAGGGTGAACGTTTGAATATCCTGTAAGCAATATGATTTGGCTGGCAAAATATTTACTCAAATATAGATTTCTAAGATATCCTGCTTTTATAGTATTTAAAAACAAAATGGTCATCTTTACAAAATCCTGAGGCATATTAATATTCAGAAGTAATTCATAATTTTACTTCTTAATTCAGTTCAGTATTTGTTTGTCAGTCATGTCTGAAACGGGTGCAGTGGGCGCCTAGTTAGAGAAAATTTCGGAGTCGCAACAACTTGCAGAGCCTTCCTGCTTCACGCACATTACGTGATGAGGTCATTTTTGGCTTGACACTGCAAGGAGCGCAGACACCAGCTTTAGGCCTTCAGTTGTCTACTTTAGTCAAATGTTGTTCACCAGCAGTGAAAAGAGATTTTTTTAAAGTTTGACGAGTGAATTGTCGAATGTTCAAAAGATCCCTCCTGGAGAATGTAGCAGAGGCACAGTGGTGCTTTGAGCTAAATGCCTGCATGCTAACATGCATACAATGACAATGTTAATAAGCTGATGTTTAGCAGGTAAAATGATAACTGTGTTTAATATTGTAGCATGTTATTTAACATGGAGCTTCCTTTTCTTGGACCAACCTCCTTAAAATCTAAGGTAAAAGCTAGGATTTGTATTTACATTTATTACACGTTCATTTAATTTTGAATGAGGTTTTCTTACATCTGGTAGAAAGTCCAATGACATTGTTTTTAGTAATCTCCAGTGCTGTGATTAGCCTAACATAAATAAAATCACAGTGCCCTCCGTTGCATTGGAGTGGAGGCAGAAATCTCAAAGGTATATGTCTCAAAAACCAACCCCGCCTCTTACAAAATTACATCCCATACAACTAAACTGCATTACAAATTCAATTACATTTCGAGGGAAACGTAATTGAATTTTCTCCCGGAAAATGGTAATCGTTTTGACCCCACTCACCAAGTATTCCTCCCTACATGGACTTCCATGAACTGATAACAAACGTATCTGTAATACGTCAAAAACAAAGGTAATCCCGGACAAAGTAAATGTTCCTGAAAGAGTAATATGCAGTAATACAATTTAGTTGGATGGGAATGTTATTTAGGGAGACCAGGCTGCAAAACCTACCTAAATAAAACCAAAATATCTACATGGCTAGATACTAATGAGGGTAATTGAGAAAATATGATTATTTGAAGTGTAGGGGAATCTAACCTGTACAAATGGACTGGTTCTATGCTCTTATATGGGCTTCTATAGCTCCCACTGCAGAAAAGGGAAAAAAAGGAGAGCCTTTAAAAACAATGAAGAGCTCAACATTATTGTGTCTTGTACAAAACTCAAATAATTACTTTTTTATAAATCGTGCCTTACATGTACACGTTTGCCACCATACCTGCAAATTCTAGACTCTGGCTTTCTGTTCAGAATAGATTCGACATACGCTAACAGAATCGTTTAAACCGTTTCTTAACGGCTGCTGAAATAAACCAACAGCAGTCCTCATTCAGACACAGAAGGCGAGCAAGAAAAGGAGACAAAGCTGGAGTGCTGTGAGCAGAATGTTTGCAGGCTTCTTTCTGTTCCACTGCTCCCCTCCCTCATTCCCTCCACCCCAGTTAGCTAGAGACACACAGAAAAACACAGGCTGTCTGAAAAAAAATGGAAGCAAAACGGAGCTACACAAAGGCAGCGCTTGCTTTCTCCATCGCCAGCTTACTAATCGGCGTCTTTGCTGTGCTCGATGCATGCCTGTCGCCCGTTACATGGCAGCATTGCCATGGCGACAGGGGTCTGAGTAATCATTTGTGCAATGACCCCTATTCTCCAGAGGCAAGATGGAGGGGTGGAGGAGCTGAGGGAGGGGGGGGCTAGAATGAAAGCAGAGCCAGCAAAAGCAGAGGAAGGGAGGGAGGAGGAGAAAGAGGGAGGGGTAGAGGGGTGGGGAGCAGCAGAGCAAAGCAGCAGGACCCAGACAGAAACAAAAAGGAAAAAGAAAACAGATTTTCTTTCTACTAGCAGCCGGGAAAGAACCTTTTATGTTTTTATATAACGAACAGAAATCTCTCGAAAAGAAGGGACAGGGAGAACACGAACTCAAGAAAAACTGGAAATCAGTAAATGATAATGGAGGGAGGATAAATGCTGGAGTATAAAATGGAATGTGCATCTTGTGGACAACAGAGGGAGATAGAGACAGGACAAGAGAAAGACAAAGGCTTTGCAGACAGTAAGAGAGCTAATGTGCAGTGTTCATTACACCCCACAATATGGAAGAGTTACTGGAGCTGGTGCTAGAGGAAAGGTCATAGGGTCATTAACATGAAAACATTCATTCTATGGGGAGCAGGAATCCGCTCAGAAAATATTATTGTCTGAGATACATATATTTGTTGGGCACAAGAGGACATTTTGGATTAATGGTGCTACTGAAGATATTATCACTTGGAATCATACTCTGGAGACCTTGAAGATCCGTGCCTAATTTCATCGCAATGGTTTCAAGGTTTCTTTCTTTGGAAGTGTTGGACAGACCAATATTATACCTTGAGCGTATAAAATTATAAAAAAAAACAAACACAGAGAAGAAAATGAACCACCACGTGATCCAGACTGTCTGAACCACTTTATAAGGAGATCACAGATACGTTTGTAATCGCTTTTTTATATGTATGTCCGTAGCTTAAACGACGTTACAAAACCATGATCTTTTTCTAAACCAACCAAGTAGTTTTGTTTCCTTAACATAACCAAGTACTAACGTTTTTGTTTGTCATGTTTCCCTTTAAACGTAATTGAGAATGCAGTTTAGTTGTATAGAGTGATGCCGTGAGCATGGTTAATTATAACGTTCAGGGCTACATCTAAAAACATTGTTGCTTCTGCTTCATGATGTCACTGCAGACCCAGATCTCAGCAATTACTCTGGTAAGTATGATGTTTTCTTCTGGGATAGAACTGGTGGCCAGAGCTATGAGCATACAACCAAAGTTGGAACTAACCATAGTTTTCCTTTCAAGTAAAAAGTTTCACTATTAGCACAAAAAATCTAATGAAAAGACCAATACCAACAATGTAGTGCCATAGAGCTCCACTGTTATCCATAAAACTATTAAAAACACATCAATGAGCCACACTGCTGCACATGTTTCCTCATTACCATAAATACACGCTGTAGTTTAATTTACACCGTCCTGCTGCCACAAATACTCCCTAGACTCACTCCATGTGGGTCACTGCGGTGCATCGGCCTGGGGGAGTGCCACAGACAGGGTAGGGATCCAGAAGGTTAGGTAACCATTGTTGGGTTTTGGCCTTTTCATGATTAATGGGTGGTTCTCCACAATAATAGGCTATGATTTGCAACTTATTAGATTTCTCAGGGTTGGGTTATGCTCATTCGAAATGAGTTTGAACGGTGTGTTCATTTCCACTTCGGAAATGAAAAGTGTCTACAGCTGATCCAAATAGCCACACTCAAAGCCGGAGTGCGAAGTCTTCTTACCAGTAAGTGTGGGAGACACAATTTCATTTAAATGTGGGTATAATGGTGCACATTCTCAGACATTCTCTCCTGGAAGACTTTCATAGTGTTGCACTCAGTTGTTCACACGAACCGTGACAGAAATATTTGTGTAGGGAGGACAAAAGACCGCGGCTCCTTCTTCACAGCTGACCAATCCACTGTGAATGTTGCCATGTTGGTTAGGAAAATGACAGAAATGGTCGACACTAAACCTGACGTCAGAAAGGTGTGTGTGTGGGGGAGGGGGGCTTCACACTGAATGTAAACACTCTTGTAAATGGTGAAATCACTGACCTATATAGGTTGACCACACCCACACAGATGGGTGTGGTCGGGTGTGAAAAGTTGCACTTGGGACCACACCCATCTGTGACACTGCTCCCTCTGAAGTCTTGTAGTTAGGGTGTGGCAGAACATGCAGAAACTGCTAAATGGCAGCATGACCAGGATCGTCAGGCTCGGTGCAGTTACTCCTTCAAAGGGGATTAGAGGAGTGGAGGTGATTGGCCATTACTGAAGCTCGCCATCATTAAAACTCCACCTGCTGATACTGCAGTTCTCCTACAAATAATGTATTCATCCTGCTCCCGCCTCTCTCTCACACCAGGATTGTGGTTGTGTCTTTTGTCAATAAAATTGCTAATTATAGTTAGTAACACCCACTGTGCCCTAGGTTTGTGCAGTTGGGTTTGTGCATACTTTCAGAAAATATTATTTAAATGGAAAATTCCTAAACACATTGACTTGTCACCACATAGCAATATACCAATTATTAAAGCTGCATCAATTAATACCTTTATATTAAAAATGGGTCAAGGACTGTGTGTAATGTGAAAGGGGTTACTCATAGTGATGAACCCACAGAGAGTGACGTTCCTCTCAGCTCTACAGAGCTCATTGTGTTGACAGATGCAACAAGCAGCTGTTTTTAACAGAACAGCTGTGATAACCCAACTCACTGTACACTACCTGCTCAGCACCACACAACAGACTGACTCAGTTAAAGACGAGCTGGGGAACATAGTGAAGCATTTAGCAGCTAAAGGGCCAGATATTTCCCAAAAAGTTGTTGGAGAAACAACAGCCGCTGCTTTGCTGACACCTGCAACTGTGTTGCAATGCTGCACTCCTTCTCCAAGCTAGAGAGAGAAAGAAACATGCTTAGGAGGAAACTGAGGAGTGCAAACTAAGAGGATGTCAGCGCAGTAAACAGAGGGGAGGAACAAGGAGCCAGAGACTATCGAGCAGTGAGGCTGAAAAGATGAGGGGAGAACATAAAAGGAGGAGATGGGCGAGGATAGGAGGATGGCTGTGAAGAGGTGGAGTTCAGATACAACAAGGCAAGACTGAAAATAGAACGATGCTGCAATATAACGGAAGAATGTGCGAGGAGAAAGAAAGCAGGATAATGGAATGAAATCTGTGTTTTTCATGAAAATGTATTCATATTTATTGTATTACTTTTACTTTTATGGGAAGGGGCTGTTTGTATTAACCGACAATAAAGTGAGTATTTTTAAAGGATAATTCATGCAGGGGAATTTTGTGTCAAAGTGATAGTTTAATATTTTAGGAATGACCTGCTTTCTCTCTGTGGGATAAAGATCCATATTCGTTTTTAAGAGGGAAACAGCTGGCCTGCCTCTGTTCAAGGTTCAAAAGTAGTTCCGACTACACGATTTCAGCCAGATCATAGCCCGACCCAGCCGACGTAGGGCGTCAGGTCGGGAACGTTGAACGTCTCAGTAACCCTCTCGACATCCCAACAGAAAGACTGTTACAAATGTTTTTGTCCTCCAAGACGAATTCCACGACATGTCCTATCACGTCATGAATAGGAGCACAGAGCAAGTAATGATTAGTCAAGGACCAACGTGCAGTCGGTCATGCCTCTCATCTAATCTGACACAGTGACCATCGTAACAGACAAAAATACTGTGTAGTGTGAACCTGGCATAACGCTGTGTTCAGAATATGAAAGACACCTGGGTGAGCAAACATAGGCAAATTCAAACTGGGCGGCGGGAATTGAAGGGAAGATGGAAGTTGCTTCAAGAATGTGTCCCAGAGCTTTATACATGTACTTCACACATGTATAAAGAAGAGAGGAAAGGGAGTTAGACTGGGCTGTGTGGACTGTCACAAGCACAAAGAGGCACACTCTCATTGGGCGGGCTAACCCCGTAGCACAAAGCACACCCACTGAGCCGAAGAACGATTGCCGATTCGGACTGAATCAGCAAAAGGTACGTTGGTGATTTTGTGTTTATGTGGTTGTGGCACGTTATAGAGCGTTTTTTTTTTTTATTAGACTAAAAAAGCTGAGAAAGCTTGTTGTGTGGAACATAGCACACTCGCTGCTCGCGCACACTGCAGCTACACGAAGCGGGTTACTTAAAAGACACGTCTTCTCATCACATTGAGTACATTGCTAGCTAGCTACAGCTAACATCTTTGCAATCGGTACGTTGGCTGTTTAGGGCAAATAAACACAGATTAAACAAACACCACACAAAGGTAAAATCATTTTTTATAAATATACATAAAGCTAACGACTTGGAACTTATCTCATTCTGTACACTAACATAATGTTAAAGGGACAGTTTGTGGTTTTAGGGGAATTTACATGCTGAGGGGGGCTGTGAACCATTCTAGTTCAGTGCTACTTAGATTGGAAGAATTAAAAAAAGTGTAAACAGTTGCAAAAGTCAAATTCAAATGGCAAACAACAAAAATATATGAAAATGTGGGCCAGTAATAATTTTAAATAAATATGATACAAAAGTCTGCTCACTGCAGGGCATAAACAAATCTAAAACTAAAAGTGTCACAAGCTCCTACTTTGCATTACTTCTTAAGAGCAAACAACAAAGAAACAACCCAGTAAAGTAATATCTTTATTAATGTTCTACATGATGACTGGTGGTGCAGTGAAGGGAAGTTTTATGGCAGCACTAGCAGGCCGAACGTGCATGTACTATAAAGCAGTGTCACGGAGAAACTGACGCCATATTATGCAAAAAGTATCAAAAGTTGAAAGGTTCGATACATTTTTGTGTATCAACTCAAAGCAACGGATGCTGTGAAAAGAGTCGGTCTGCACGTCACAAGAGGTAAGTGAGAAAACATATTTGTCATTTGCGTGACCTGGTCATTTAATTTGAACTATGAGATCCTGTACACACGGATGAAGAGCATGGCGGCCCTGATGGTTGAGGATCAGGTCGGGATTCTTGTGCTACACACCAGTGCACTCTTTCTCACAACGCGGCTATACATGTTTATTGCCAGGTATTACTATATATCTTGTGTATTTGTATTAAAGTGTTGTCATGTGTTATTTATTTATTTTGACTTAATGCACTTTAAAAAAGTGGGCTTATTTTCCTAAATGTATCATTCAAAGGTTGAAAAACACTATTCTCCAAGAAGATTCCTCACTGAAAGCTTTCTTCTATAAATCAATATGGCACAGATTGCAGTGTAGGAAGGCTCTTCCTTTTATGTTGAATATATATCCAGCACATCCAACAAGCCTTTATCTAGTGAGCGGTTTATAAATTAAAGTCATGGAAACCTCTGGGGTGTGCTCCTCTTTGCAAACAGCTACCTCCTCTGGAAGAAAAGATGAGTGTGTGTCCTGCTCAGCATCATACATTCATCATTCTTAAAAAACATTACAACGAGGCATCCTTCAGCCGTCCCGCAGCTCGGTGGTGGTCTCATCCAGAGGGAGTTACACGTTCTCAGAACTCCTCGTTCATCCTGCATGAAAATAAATACGTCTTGCTGCGGACAGTGGAAGCACTGTCCCACCTCAGAATGAGAATTTGGAAACAGTAACAAAAACACTAATCACACAGGGCAGAAAACTAGTGCTGCACTGGCCTCTACAGGTTCAACACGGGTTATTGCAGTCACACGGCACACATTTGAACCTAAGATTTAACCTGTAGAGGCCACTGCAATGCTGTCTTCCTGCAATACGTGACTGAGTTGGTTTCTAACTAAAGTATACTCAGACTCATGTTTTCTTTCATCCACATTCTACCATCCTTTATTCATCCCAGCTGCCTTTAGACTTAGATCATCATTTATCTGTCATTACATGTTTACTGGTGATAAGAGTTTTGAATATTCATGGTGGTGGGTCACTCTGGTGTTTTTGAGGAAGCAGAACTATTAAATGTTCTTATTCTGTGCAAGAAGTCACTCATCAGCATACTGTGATGGACACTGGGAGGGCCGAGCTGCTGCCGTATCTTCTGTTGTTTTGAAGCAGTGAGTTTGCTTGTGCTGCTCTCTGCCATCTTAATGGAGTCAAAGAGGGGACAGAGCAGCGTAGGTGAGACCACCACTGCTGACTGTTATAGGCTGAAATACCTGTCAATTTACCAAACTGCTCCAAGACATACTTCTATATAAATTTGCATTAATTCATTTTTTTGGCCACTTGGGGCAACACAACAGAATATACAAAATAAAAATAAAATATTTGAGTGTCGTGTTTGTAGAGAATATGGCAAATGTGTTATACACAGACACATATCATGTCACTCTGCATGAAATCTGGGGGAAAAATCTATATATCAGTCAAAATCCCCAATCACATCCCTGCCTCACAACATTCCCACACATTAGCAACGTTAGCAGCTAATGTCACTTGAAACTTCTCCCTTTCTCCTCCCGGGTTCTGAAGTTGTGTGCTGCTTTGTTAACACAGACAGGCAGCTGTTCAGTGTTACGAAAATACCCAATCCAGAAGGATGACCCTGACCCAGGAACTGAGGAAACAGTCAACAGTAGCATTTTGGAGAGAACAGTCAGGGTGGAGAACTTTTGGAGCCATTGATGGCACTATGGTCTCATCCACGGTGGTGGTGAGTGTGTGTATTTACTGCATCCATAAATGAAACTTCTCCCTCCAGAGAAAGGGTGTCGGACAGGCTTGGGTGACTTTCCTTTTATTTGTCCGGGCTTTGAGATATTTAGATATTTGGATCTAACCAAAGTGGAGTGAAATGGAATTACAATTTAATAACAATTTCATTTTTTAGTAGAAAGCAGCTCCAACGGTTTGTTGATTACACAGAGTAACCAGGACAATGTATCTGAAGATTTCTTTAAATGTAACTTTCCAATACTGTGAGATCCACAAAGGAAATTTCAGGCTGAAATCTCCGAGACAGATATCTCAAAACCAGGATCAGCGTGTGTGTGTGTGTGTGTGTGTGTGTGTGTGTGTGTGTGTGTGTGTGTG
>CALSCE010010647.1:11475835-11501485 GCA_943593645.1 Bovichtus variegatus
TGTAGGAAGAGGCGGAGGGGGGGTGTAATCATGAGGGGGGTTAGTAGGGGGGGAGGGAGGCGTGCTTTGTGAGGAGAGGGGGTTGATGTGTTGGGGGGTTTGCACAGGGAGGAGGAGGCCAAATGTGACAGCAGTAGGGAGGGGGTTTTGGGAGGGGGGGCGGGACTGTAGGGAATAGGTGTTCTGGGAGGGGGAGGCAGACTGTGGCAGCAGATCGTACAGGTCAGCCAGGTTGCACGGAGGTCTGTGGGGGGAGGGGAGGTCAGAAGGACCTGATGCAGACCAGGTCCACCTTTGAAAACTGTCCCTTTTTTAAATCCAGTTTTGGTTTTCCATGTAACTACTTCGATATTAAATCACAAACAAACAAACAAAACTTTTTTTCTCACTTACCTTTAGTGGTGTCTAACAATGCAGATTTTATTTATTCGGGTCGCCATCTTGGTTTTTTGGAGTGACACGAGAGGGTGGAGCAAAGTACAGCCAAATGCTGAACGAGACATTTTTAGGCGACCAAAATGTTACGATCAACTTCCATGAACTGGAAACACAGTGTGAAAGGCTTTTAAAGCATAGGCTGCTTTAACGTCTATTTTACTCTAAATGGGACCATAATTTACAAAATAAACATCATGCAGTATTTAAGAAGACTTGGAACTAGAGATTGAGAACATAAACTCCTCAGGAAAATATTTACTGAGGTAATAAATCAAGTGAGAAGTAGACCCTTTTTCTCATAGACTTCTATACAATCAGAGTTCTTTTCCGATATTAAAACGAATGCACTCTGTGCTTTGGGCTAAATGCTAACATCAACATGCTCAGGTTTTTTTTATACCAAATGTACTGTCTTGTGTTAGCATTCTAATGCTCGGTAATTATCACTCAACACAAAAGACACACAAGGCAAAGGCTGATGGTTTTGTAGGTGTATGGTCATAAACCAAAGTATTGGACAAATCGAAATGTTACCTGATGATGGCGCTACAGCTTTGAGACTGACTGTGTTTGAGTGTGAATATGTCACATTTGTTATCATACATGGTTTCACAGCAGGGCTTCTGATGAAGGTGTAAAGCACACTAACACTGCTCTGCTCTAACATAAACATGGGTTTCTGTGAATTGGGTTTTTATCAATTTTCATACTCAAATTTTTTAAAGAGGTGCTGATCAGTTCATTTGATTTTCATTTCGTGTTTCCACACATCCAAATCTTTTGTTTTCTGCAAGAAGATGACACTGCCCATTTCAATTTACAATAGGAAAGGTCTTCGAAATAATAAGTGGGGAGAAAAACTGGCGATTGCTTGCATATTAAATAAAAATATGACAACTGTCAACGGCAACATGTTAACATTGAAAGAAACAGACCACGCCCTGTTTGAATATTAATTAGCTCATTGCATATTGAAACTAGGTTATGCTCTTATTTGCATTTTGGGGACAAACTATGCTGTATCTTATTTGCATATCATAATAACTAATTAGGTCACAGAGTTACTTGCACACTGAAAATAGAAAATAAATCGAGATCCATTTTGTATGTAAAGTCCTTGTAAATATACTTAAGTAGACGTACAGAAATATAATATGCTGAATGTATTTAAACTTTCACTTGCAATTCTGATTGTTTAGTTTGACCTCCTGCCTTAAATATGTTTCTAAATGAAACCATCTGAGAGGTTAAGAGGGAAAAATCCCTGTTTGGTGGAACCGCAACAACTCATAGACTTCTGGAGCATTCGACAGGAGGCCCCAAGAAAGGGGTCGGAGCCAAAAAGATTGTGAACAACTGGTTTAGTATATAATGATGCATTGTATTTCATAAGCTTTTAATGTAATGTCTTAAAGTCTACAGGTGTCAGATAGTATAAAAGTATAACATTTCAATCTGAAATGTAGTGGAGTAGTGGAGTCGAAGTCTAAAGTAGCATCAAATAGGAATACTCCAGTGCCTCAGATTTTACTTAAGAACTTGAGTAAATGTACTTAGTAACTTTCCACCACTGCTCCCCACCATCTTAAGTCTGCAGCTGCCTCCAATTTCAAAAACTGCCTCCATGGACGTCCACACTTCAAGCCCCAACATGTCAGAACGGGTCGACGCAGCTGTCCCATTCCAAACATTCCTCCAAATGAGGCCAACAAATTCAGCCTTTTTTCCCTCAGAGTTGTACCCCCAATCCATCATGCGCACTCACTTGTGAATCACAGGGATGACAACTTTTCAATTTAGTTTGGACTGAGATTAGTTATCAGTGAAGTCGGTGCATTTCATGAGAAGGCCTTCTGCGACGTGGCTCACTGCAGGGGTCGGCTCATCACTCCTCAACCCCCAGGAGTTTTGTTTAAGTCCCGTAGCCGAATTTGAAAGCATTTAAAAGCCAAAAACATAATCATGGTCAATGATGAATATGCATGATTGATCAGCATACCTGCCACCCTCGACATCATAGCATAAATGATGCTGGTTAATCACCCTGAGTTCACTCGCAAAGCTGAAACCTGATTTTTCATCATTTCTATTTGATGAAATGGAAAATTCTGTTACTGTATAGCTGCATGAACAGAAATGTGAATTAGTTTGGTAGTATGTGTAATTTAGTTCATTGTTGTGCCAGCAACAATAACTTCATTCTACAATATGGTAATGCTGATTTTTTTTTTTGATCAATCAGTGGTTATGGCATTAATGCCAGATAGGCAGAATAAAGCTGTCTGTCAGGACAGTGAGTAGTAGATCTACTATCCTGAAGGTCTTTCCTGTTCCATGTGCACTCTCTAACTGGAGGGCTGTTGTGCACTGTTAACTTTCAATTACGCACAGCAGATCCGATGTTTAAATGTTGAACTGTTGTAAACCATAGAGACGTAGTAAAGAGATAAAGACAAACACTATGTGCAGAGATAGTACTGTCAGCTGCTGTCAGACAGATAGGACTGACATCTGAAACATGATGCATCATTAATAATATGTCGAACAAAACACCACACAGTAGGAGATCATCAGCCCATACTTGTCTGTGTTTAAGAAATTGTTTTCTGTTCAGTTTTCAGCAGCAGCTGAGCTCGTTGCAGGTATATATTATATGTATAAAATACTGTTGAAGTCTGATGTAACATTTTTATGAAACGAACGCGAAGGAGCCAAACGATATTGTTCACCGTCACCGACTCCCACTGACTGTCATTCAATTTGACATTTACCTATCACGTGCATTGTTTATCAAGAACCGAGGACAGACAGACTTCTTGTTGTGGGTAGAGCAGTGTGTAGGAAACAGAGAGAGAGCCTGGAATCTGCAGATTGCTGTTTCCAACGCAGCAAACAGTGTTTTTTAGTGCTCTGTTCTTATGTGAGTGCACTGATTGATAAATGTTTAATTTGATTTTGAAACAGTATGCTTATGCTGTCGTTGTTAATTAGCCTTTCTGAGGCTATTGCATGGTTAAGTCAATGAATTGTGTTTATTTTATGAAAACAATTGCCCCCTTGCAATTTTGAACAGCCCCCTCAGTCACTTGTTCTGTAACTACTCAATAATCCTATACATAAGTAATATAGGTCTGTTGCTGTGCGTTGTGTCATAGTGCTGTTGTGTCTTGACTAGGTCTCTCTTGAGAATGAGATCCCGTGTCCCAATGAGATTACCTCTATAAGTGAAGGATAAATATAATAAGTAGTAAAATAAAACCTCCGGGTCTGACAGGAGAAGCCAATACAAAGTGCCTTAAACCTGCATTCTTTCTAATGGCCAGCAGGGTTTCCACTAATTGCAAAAAGAACTCAGGTTTTATAGAAGTCTATGAGAAAATGACCCTACTTCTCACTTGATTTATTACCTCAGTAAACATATTCCTAATTAAAAGTGTGTGGTCTTCAACACAGCACAATGTTAATGTTGTAAATCATGGTCCCATTTAGAGTAAAATAGAAGATAAAGCAGGGTATGGGGCATGGCTACCTTGTGATTGACAGCTTGCTACCACGGTGTTGTCCGGTCTGGGTGTTGTCCGTGTTTTCTCCTTTCAACTTTGACCCTTTCACAGTGATTTTCAGTTCATTAAAGTTAACGATAAAATTTTGGTCGCCAGAAAATGTCTTGTTCAGCGTTCGGTTGTCCTTTGCTCCACCCTCTCGTGTCACTTTTGGTTCCAAAAAAGCAAGATGGCAAACATTTCTTAAAACCGTTGTCCACTTCTTATATACAGTCTATGGAGGAGCTGGTGGAGGAGCCTTCGCCTGGATTCCAGTCATAACATGGTGGCTTGTTCAGTGCACCAGTTCTTGTAATAATTACCACGGACTGAACACACAGACCCGATGATGCTCAGACTTTGTGAGGATTGGCTGAACGCACCAGTGCTTTTTCCCTCAGTGATTCAAGGAGCGGGAGCTCATGATACTGTTGATTCATCTGCAGAGCGTCTCATCGGATGACATTTAACTCGTCTGAAGGACACACCTTCACAGGCCGCGTTGTTCAACAGAGGTTTAATCTGAAACGGGACACAGCTGCTGTTTCGAGTTGAACATCAGTCTTTGGACTGCCGTGCTTAATTCCACCAGTCTCCACTGCAGTCCAACATCCTGTACGTAAGGGGAATTCCACCCCAGTCCTTATGAGGACTTGTAAGTAAAAAAGAAAAAAGGACTGTTGCATGTTGTTTTGGAATTGTAAATCTGACATGAATTGGAGTTCCCCTACTCCTGGTAACCCTCACATGAAGGAGCAGTGTAAGTATCCTGACTCATGCAATATTCAACACTATCTCCCCTCATCTCAGAATCCATCTGCCTCCCTGCTGGGTTCATCTCTGGGTCACAAGCAACTGAAAGTCACGCAAGAACCACTCGTACAAACATATATTCAGTGGCACGTACGGCTTTAACAATTCACAATTATTATTTCTTTGTGTCATTTACCAATTTTCCATTTACCAACGTCACAATACCTTCATCTGAACGAACCTAGAGATTCAATATATTTAACTCAAATAAAATACTGTGTATAACAAAGACAAAATTGATGCAAGATTAATTTTCTGTTCACCATATTATCATCACGGCTGCCAATTTACTGAGTTTTCAAAAGACCAGGGTCTAAAAACTGAACTAGGAGTTACAAACCGTACATAAGCTTAAGCAAAATGTGTCTTATATTATATTTAAATATACACAATAATACTACATTATTACACTATTATTATGCTGTGTGTTTGTGTTGCTGTTTAATTGAGCCTATAGGTTCCACCAAAGAACACAGGCTCTGTGGTGATGAGTGTGTGAACAGCACAGGGACGTCATGCTAATCCTGTCCTGGCTCAGAGGGCAGGACCTGCACTTCTCCATCACCTTCAGTCTCCTCATCTCGTCCTGCATCTCTTCTCTTCACAAAGCTGAGCTTTTTATTGTTTAAAGTCTCAGTGAAGAAAGTTACCACCGGGCCAATTGATGTTTGTATGTTAGTCATCTTGCAATGAAAAAAAAAAGATAATGGTCCCTAATTTTAACATGAATTTCAACCACTTGCACACACTGAATTGATAGAAAAGCTTTAGTCTACCATTGGATGGATGGAATTAACGTTAGCTGGCTAACTAGCTAGTAAATTCCCTCAAGAGAAAGTAACTAGCCAGCATGTTAATGGATGGCCACAGTTCGCCACAGCGTGGACACAGCAGCTATGTTGATGTCTGGGGATGAATGGAAATGATGCCTGCATCCCACTTCCCACAGATTCAGATACTGGTCTGCTCCACAAGTTGTTGACAAATTCAAAACAGTCTGTTAATCTTGACATTGTACAATATCTTTGCCGCACCACTATAAAATGATCTTTAGGCAATCCTTTCACAATTTTTATTTGATAAAACTCGGAAGAAATGTCCGGACCTTGACGACCTCATTGGTCATGGCTCGGACCACCTCTCATACTAGTCATAGACAAAAATGTTTTTTTTTTTTAGCATTTAACTTCAAATCATTCCTTCTTTATTTCGGTCACAGTAGTGTTGCTCCGATAACAGCGGTGCCATGAATGCTTTCGGATTGTTTTAGGTCCTCTACAGCTGCCTTCACATGACCAGCTCTGCGCAGTCTGTGCCGTTGTTTTCCTATGAGGAGAGCGGTTCCTCCCAACTAGGCCAACTCAAAATTGCCACAAGCTCTGCGCTCAAAGTTCTAATTATTTCAACTTTGACATTGGTTGTTGCTGACCTTTCAAAGCACAACCAATGAGATAACAGCTGTATGTGACGCAGCCACTTTTTGATGAGGTATACCTGCACCACGCTCAGGCTGCAGTTTGATCTGCACAAAGCTCCGCGCCCTACTTCACGGGGAGCGAAGAACAAATCTCTTATGTTCAGTCTGCTGATTTCTAAAACAGAACTAGAAGCTCTGCAGAGTGAAAGTCTTTTTGAAAATCCTTCTCTATTTGGTACGGTTTTTGTGAATGTAACTGTGCCACATACGAAGCGGAAAAGGTAGCAGTGTATGGCAATTTTTGGGCTGTCAATCAAGCTAATGATGAAATCTCACAAACACGCACCTTCTCATGAGCAGGTGGCATTCGTCAGGCTGAAACAAGAGTTTGTCCAGTTAGCCAACATGGGAAATTTCCCAACTGTACATGTCGTGGCTTAAATGGAACATGGAAACCGAGAACAAAATTCATGGTGGTGTCTCCAGATAAAAGATGAGAAAACGGAGAAATTTATTAAATCACGTTTGACAGATCAATGTAGTCACACAAAAATAGCTTTTCTTTTCTTTAATTAAAAACACGTGCCATGATGTTTAAAACGTGGCAATTGAAACACATGCAGAATGTAATACTCATTTAAAACCTAGGGTAAAAAAAACTACAATACTTTTAGGAGTTTTAGGGAAAAGGTGCACGGCACAACCACAAGAATTTATTCAAGTATGGTTTGTCAATTTACAATGTTTACCCTCCCTGAACTGATAAAAACTTAAGTGGGGCGAGCTGGGACTATGATGGACATTGATGATTGACTGTGACTGGTAACGGACAGACTGTGAGCGCAAAATAAAAAATATTCATGCAATGATACCTACCTAAACTGAATTATCACGAAATTATGGTGAATGCAATTCTGTGCATTCCGTTTTGGATGAGCTGTTATGGAAGTTTTACAAATCTAAACCTTTACTTTTACCCTCTGAGCAAGATATTGAAATGCCAAGACATTTTGTTTAAGAAAAGAAAAAGAAAAAAACACTCGTTATTTTTTAGCAAATTATTCATGTGACTTACACGTCGGGATGAACTGGGCAATTAAAATATTGGTACATTTGCAAAAAAAACTAAAACATTTGGCCTTAAAAGCAAAACCAAGAAAATACCTTAAATTGAAGACGAAACTATTACAAAAGATTTAGAAGTCACAAAGTCTTATTTGTGTCACCTCACTACTGCTCCTGAGGATCCACACCTTGAGGTAAATTCAAGCATCAATGAGCACACTTCTGAAAAAAACAAAAAACCCTCCATCCCTCAAAAAAAGGAGCCTGATTCAAACTCTATCCATTATATAAATAAAATGACAAAAATATAAAGATGCTCCAAAATCACAAAAGGTCATCCACAACATGCTCTGCATTAAAGTTACAGATGGCCTACAAGCTTTCATTCCCACATGCGTGCACATGTGGGAATGCGTGTGTCAAAACTACATGTGGTTGATTTTTGCTACTGTTGTATTTGCACGTGAGGACGCCGGAGGCAGGGAAAACTGTTGGGATTTTGGTCTTTCCATCGTGTGCGTGGCATGAGCATCAAGGCTTCCCCGGCTGGATGGACAGCAGGCTACCAAACTTGAAGTGCTGGATCACAGGGAACTTCTCCAAACACTGCGAAAAAAGAAGAAAAAGACTGTTTTACCAACAAGACGATAAGTATGCTTCAAACAAAGTACAGTACTGATGAAGTGCAGTACTCATTTTAGTCCTGCGTCTGTCTATTATTACACAATTTTTTTAGCCACTTTGAACAGACTCTTCATATGCTTGCAGTGCATCTTTAAATATAGCCAAAGATAATGAAAGACAGCATCTTGGGACGTTTTTATGGCAACTTTTTTTTGGTAAGCGAGTCAAAGCAGTAAAGCTTGACAGAAGGGGTTAACGGGAGTCTTGCCATATACGTACGTACAGCGTAGGTTTACTCGTCAGATTTCACCTGGTGTTGGCACCATAGCAACACTAGATAGATGCATCTTGTGTGATCTGATCCATTTCAGGATGTTACCCCCCCACAGTTACTGTGTTTGCAGCGTTTCATTACCTTTGTGATACAGAGTGCTGGTGGACACGCTACGTAACATCCAGTTAACTTTCTACTACTACTTCCGCAATTACTAGAGCTGGGTAGATAAATTAGCCACGTCGATATATCACCATCAACTATCTCTGCCACCAGAAGTAACTTGTAGGAGAAAACACAAGCACCCTAATGTGACCAATCGCAGCTGTAGCTGCCGTAGCCCTGGCATGTACTTAGATTCTTAGGGAGGTACACATCAGCTACACCGTAGCCCCTCGACGTAGAATTACAAATCCCCCTCAGGTCATGGGGGTCAGGTTTAATACTGAAACTATTTGGGACTTATTTTAGACACAAAATAACTAAACTAAGATAATAAGATCAGAGTTGTAATAAACTGACATTTTCCAACGAGTTAGTTAAAGGAAAATCACCCAAAGTATTTTTTTGTATTTATTTCCTGGTCAGCAGGATTACAGAAAAACTACTGATCCAATGTTCATGAAACTTGGTGGAAGGATGGAGCATGGGCCAAGGAAGAACCCACTACATTTGGGATTGGATCCAAATCACGGGACGACAAATTAGGTTTCACTTTCATTTACGTTGCGAGATGGAGCCTTTGTGCTTCGTTCCTGTTATGTCTGGGTAAATTCCTGTGAGTCCCCTCAAGTCGGAACAAAAAGCTCAGAAACTGCTATCACCGCTCTGACCTATAAAATACAACACATCTTCTTTGTCGTTTCCACATTGCGACTTAAAGCTCCAAATATAAAAGCAAATGTTCATACTGTGCCATTCATCATTTACGTTTTGTCCCTAAAATGAGTTGATCTCAAGCAGGTGTGGAAGTTGTGGCAGCATCTGATGATGTAAAAGGCCTTTCCATTGCTCGAGGGTTGGTGACTGATCATGTCCTCGTCTTTAAAAACAGACATCGAGTGAAGTCCAAACCCAGAGAGTTACCCTTGACCTGTGAACTCTCCCCACTGGCCTTTCACTTTGAACATGTTAAAAATGGCTATGGATCAGCCCAGACGAAGCCCTGAGCGCGTACTGACATGGACCCAGTTTCGGGGAGCAGCGGTGGGGGTGGTGGGTGGGTGTCTGCAGTGGGGGTTGGGAGGTTTTGCTGGGGGAGCACAGTGGAATTGAACTCTTGTGCTCGGTCTGTCTGTGCAGTGACACTATCAGTCATGATCATCTGGGCAGAACTGGGGTGGAAACGCGCCTCAGAGAACTTTGGTCTGAACACATATTAATCAATGAAAATGTAGAAATCATCAAATCACCGAACATTTGTGATCACAGATAATCTCTTCATACAAAACATTCAAAAAGGCCATCACACCATACAGTCAGTTAAAAGATAAAACTAGCCTATTAACACGGATTACCAAAGATTCCATCAACAATGCTGGAAAGAAAGTTATTGCAAAGCCATTGATGACACGTCTCCTAGCGTGATCCATATTTGCAGTAGTTTGTGCAGATATAGTGCCGATTCTGATGATATTGTCAACAAATTCCACGTGCAGACCCACGCCAACACTGAATGCATCTACTTACAAGTATTGTGTGTGTATCAAAGCCTGATATATCCTCTTCCTCTGTGCCATAGAGCGCCATTGTTGTCCAAAGACTATTAAAAACATCAATGAGCCACACTGTTGCACCGGGTTACATGTTTCTATTAAGACTTTTCAAAAGATTTAACAATGAGAAAAATAGTGAACACAGGCCTTATCTGGTAAGTTGTTTTTGAATGAGTTTCCTTCACTCATTTCTCTCTCGTATGTTAATTTACTGGTTGAGACAACTAGCTCGTCTTTGACAACAATAGTCAGAAATGATGTTCACAATGATGAATTATCCATTTCAAGCAAGTCTGTGCAAGTAGATTTTGTATAGTACATGGAAATGAACTGAACACAATATCAGCTTGGAGAAGGAGAAGAAAAAAACCCACTTATACATGACTGGTAGTAAATGGGCTAAAATGTACAAGAAATGGGTGGCTGATAATTTTTCATGTATAGACAGTGTTACTGTGTAATTCTGTCCATGTAAGTCAAGCAAACAGTCAAAGCCCATCCACCATTTTTTCCCTGAGCACGTTGCATCTCACGCAATCAGTTTATGTTCCAAACAGGCGACATTCAGGCCCCAGAAGTGTCTCCTCTCTCACACAGAAAATGGTAGATTCTGCTCTTTCTAGGTCTAGTACAACTCTCCGCGAAACCCTGTGTGGGGCCGGGAAAAGGGAGAGAGGAATGCAAGTCTGCTGATGGTTGCTCCAGGCTTGGAGGAAGGTCGGGACAGAGGGAGGGGAGGATTTAATGAAGGGAACAGCAAAGGAGGAGGAGGAGGGGGAGGGGGAGGGAGAGGCAGACAGCTTGGCCCCTCAGCTCTTTGGGAAGACTCACAGGCTGCTCTGGAAAACACAGGATGTGGGCATGCAGGCGGGGAGAACGAGCTTAGACATCCCCCCCGCCCCCCACACCCACAATTCCTCTCTTAACCCTTTCCTGCCTCTTTCCTCTACTACCCAGAGAACCAGTCTGCTCGGGCGTTTTGCTTACAAAGTAACCTGCTGACAGTCGGCTTTCAGCAGTAATCACGTTTCTTAAATATCATGTCAAAAACAAAAC
Organism: Bovichtus variegatus; assembly: GCA_943593645.1. Classification (NCBI taxonomy): domain Eukaryota; kingdom Metazoa; phylum Chordata; class Actinopteri; order Perciformes; family Bovichtidae; genus Bovichtus; species Bovichtus variegatus. The sequence continues at coordinate 11,486,780 of CALSCE010010647.1, forward strand.
GGTTTCTTTATTCAGGGTGAATGATTAAGAGTTATCCAGTTTACAGTTACATTTCTGTTTCTTGACCATGTATTGCTGAACCAGGTTTCAAACGTTTTTCATTTGAATATGTGTGAAGCCTCAAAGCCTTCACTGGAATGGCTTAGGGAGGAAAGAAAATATAATTACACGTAGCCATGCATCTTTGTATCCTAAATGATTACATTAAAACTGAAAGTCCCAAAAGTTCCAACTCAAACAAACACACCATCAAGCTGCAGCATCACAAATGCAGACAACACAAAGTCCACAGCCAGCCCAGCAGCTCTGTGAAGCTGTACTTCTTCACAGCAGTGCTTTGAGCCAAATGCTAAATCAGCCTGCCAACATGTCTAAAGTGACAATGCTAACGTGAAAATTCTGAAAAAATGTCGCTACTAGTTTTTCTACAGTACCGTATGTAACGTTGTGCCCGGTAGTACCGTCAGGACTCGAGACTAACGGCGCCGATAGAACATGTGTTTGGGACGCAGTCAACCCACCATGGACACGTCCAGGGGACATTGTGTTCCCTGATAACGCTACAATGTGAACAACAAATCTGTGTTGAAATCAGCAGGAGGAGAGCTAGTAACGTAGCTGTTAGCAGCCGGTGAACTGAGGTTCCATAGAGTTTTAATTATGGTGCATTCAAGCTCTATTCAGTTAAAAGGACGATTGGGTGAAAGGCAATTATAACAGTATCATGATATGTTCAATTTAGTCTTGTAAAACATAGTTTTTTGGCGGGAAACTTCAATAAATACAATTTCCACAACAATATAAACTAGGTCTTAGAGGGAATTATATCTTGCTTAACTTCCAGACATAAATCAGTATGCAAACAAAAAAAATAATATTGTTTTAGTTTATAACAGTGATATCACAGAATTGTGTAATTTCACTGGTATTGGTATCGATTATTAATTTTCTGGTATCATGACATCCTTAGCATGTACTGTACCATGGTTGCCATTTTTATTTAGTGTGTTCGCATGCTAATATTTGCTAATCAGCACGATACATAATATACAGATGAGGCTGATGGGAATGCCATTCGTTTTGCAAATTAAATGATTTACCTGTTGATGGTGCTAAAGGAAAAGTAAGAGGATCACCAAAGTTACTATTACTCAATATTCATATTAATCTTCTGAGGACAATGAATGTCTGTAACTTATTTAATGGTAACCCATCCAAAAGTAGGAATTTACATCTTACCCAAAAATGCCAACCTCATGGTGACGCCAGAGGAAAAGTCAAGGGATCACCAGAGTTAGTAGCATTCATGAATGAATGTTGATATATTTCTGTCAAAGCTGTGCACTGACTGACAGACATTGGCACCCTTAGAGCCACGCACCTAGCATGGCTTAGATTCAATATTTTGTACAGACATTCATGGTTCTCAGAGGATAATTCCTAATAACTTTGTTGATCCTCTGACTTTTCACGCAGCACAGGACTCAACATAATCACCAGCCACATGCTGGTAAAATATGCAAGTGGCTGTTAGATTTGATCCACTCATCAGCCAATAGAAGAATTGTAATGTGTAGAGTGGCTGGTAAAATCTAAACATCCATTTGGACAACCTATCAACACTAGTTTGCATACACAGCTAACACAGGATGCAGTCTCCACTCACATATCTGGAAAACAACAACACCTACATCAGAATGCTGTTTGTTGATCCAATATGATCTCCCCCATGAAACCGAGAACCACACTCTGCAACTAGATATTGGACTTCCTCACAAATAGCTCGGATTGGTTGTCACACTTCCTCTACTCTAGTTCTGAACACCGGAGCCCTCCGGGGCTGCGTGCTCAGCCCCCTCCATGCACTCCGCATGGTACAAATTCATTGCCTTGAATTGACTGTGGTAAGGTTCTGTCTCACTAGCAAAGGAGAGCACACACTTTAACAAAGATTTATTCTATTTAAAAAAATATATTTATTCATACATTATACATATCATTTTGTCATATGAATTGTCTACAATTTAATTTATTATGTTGTTCTATTTTGTACATCTGACATCTATTGCATGTCTGTCCATCCTGCGAGAGGGATCCCTCCTCTGTTGCTCTTCCTGAGGTTTCTCCCCCAACCCGGTTATTTTTTTTTTTTTTTTTGGGGGGTGGGGTGGGGGGGATTCTCCTTATTTGAAGTGAGGTCAAAAAGGACAGAGGGTGTCATATGCTGTACAGATTGTGAAGTCCCCAGAGGCAAATTTGTGATTTGTGATATTGGGCTATATAAATAAAATTAACTTGACTTGAATTTTGGATTCATGTTGATCAAATTTGGTTGTTTTTAAATGTGAGGTTCACTTTGTCTTTTAGTTCTGGGTCAGCCAAGATAACAAGCAATGACATTAAATTGATGCTGTAAAACCTGCATGGACTATTTCCCCACCAAACTAAGTCTAACAGACTTATAAATCACTGAGAATTGGAGTGATCGGTGCCGATGAGAGAGAACAAAGCAAGCGTACCTCGGCCTTGTACATTCTGATCAGGCCCTGGTTGACTTTGGACCAGGAAGGAACGGCACTGATGTTCCACAGCTGGTTGGAGTGTTCTGCAAACGGACCAGTCTTCATCTACAGGACGCAGAAAGGGTGATAAAAATGAGACGATGACGTGAAAGAGGGACAAGTGAGACACTTCTGGTGTAGCTCCGCCACACAGTATCAAAGATTACAGTAAAAGAAAATAAAAAACTGGTACTGGATTTCAACCTTGAGGAGAAGTAAATTAAGCAGAGTGTATGGTTCAGTATGCACAGTCATAAAATGATGCTTAATAACCATCTGACTTTAACCTTTGATTAATACAGATATAATACATAAAGCAAAGTTCATCTCTTTAGACAATTTTATTGCACCCCAAGGTTAACATTATTTTTTAACCAGATAGCTTTTAAACCTTCCTTTTAGTGCTCTTGAAACCATCATTAAAATGGTATGTCGACAATCCCTTTTCAGAGTATCAAACACTCCCTCTATAGGCTGGAAAAGTGGCTTTTAAAAGTTTAGAGTTGCTTCAGTAATGAAGCTTTGGTCAGCCCGAGTTGAGTCAGTTATAATGGAGCCCAATGATGACCCATTTTCATGGCAGAAAGAGACACATTTTGGCAAAACGTTTTGGGAACATAGTGGGCTTATTGATGGACAGTGGAGAAGTGACTTATGTTGCAGGAGTGGTTTAAGAAGTTTTTTTGGACAACGTCATTCTTTTATACATAGTGAAAATGGGTCACCAGAGAAATGCATTATAAATAACTAAATTCAAGCGGACAGAAGCAGTTTTTCCTCAATCAATGAACAAATGTCAAACGTTTTATTTTTTAGTCACATTTTTTAAGTAGATTTTGTAGTTTAAAAAAAAAAAAAAAAAAGGCGCTACTGGTTCAGCAAATGAATGTGAGGAATATGAAGGACGTGTACAGTTCAAATGTCCTGTAAAGGAACAGATCCTACAGTGTATAAAGGAAGATCTTGAGCTTATAGCAGTAAGCAGTCCAAAGACAACGCTGCGGTTTGATTTACAGGGTGTGACTAGAACAAGTTTAAAATTCTATGCAAATTATTAAAGATTTATTTTGATTTGTGAAGGTCTAAGACCTTAAAGTTGCTGTAATAAATATGTTATATTAATGGATCACATCACTACTCGTGTGTGAAAGCGGGCCGCTTTACAGCATGGTTACCTGCCCAGCACCAAACCGCAGAGAGACAGTTACAGACTAGCTGGTGAACATAGTGGCACATTTAGCAGCTAAAGGCTTCTCAGGAGTTGGTGGACACAAAGATGGAGCTAAAAGAGAAAGACTAATGGACACACACTTATTAAAGTGCACAATGGTCTTTATTTCCAGGTAGATATTGAAAGATAGATGGAAGAAATGTTAGAAAAAAGGGTGGAAATTGTCAAAAAAAAAAACTAAATATAGTGTGGGATACATTCATATATAGGTTGAGTCAGAATATGTAATAAAAAATATTCTTTGATTATATAACTTTTGATCAAATTATGAAAATCTATTCACTGCATTGACGTGTCCTTGTGGAGTTATTGATGCAGCTGGCTGCTAGTCAATGATTATAACTTTAAAGCTGCACTACCAGCACCAACAGTTAGCAATTAGCTCACCAACTAGCTCTGCACGAATCATCACAACCCCCCACTGTTCATTTTCAGAAATGCAACTAAACTGTTGAAATAATCCTATGCACGCATTGTACGTGGTATGTGATGGGACGGTTGTCGTTTCTGCTTTTTAAATTGTTTGGCTCTTTTATCATTTTTAGGTTTGTTCTCCTGAAAATGCATAAAATTAAGCTTTAAAAAAAAAAAATCCATCCAAATTCATGGCAGAAAGAATGAGCGAGTATAAAAACAATATGAAAAACAAAAAGGCTGACTGTTTCCCTCAATCAGCCTTACAATGGAAACAAGCAACAACAAAAAGCCACAGATTTCATTGCTTTCTTAATACATTGATTATTCTGCTTTCAGCAATGTAATCAATGTAGTAAAAATAACATGCAGAACAAATGGCTGATTGTTGTTGCAGCAATCACCTGAATAATACATTCTGGAATCAACAAGGAGTGTTAGCTTACAGAGAGCCAACAAATAATAAAGAATAAACAGAACAACAGTGAGACAAGTAAGACTGACAAAAACAAATGTATGAATTCATAAATGTATGAATGAAGTGAGGACTATAGACTGTTTTCCCACCATTTTTCCCAAAAGGCAGGGGAACCCAAACCCAGACCCTGGGGCATCAATCTAACAACCCCCTCCTTTTTCCACCTCCGCCCCCCCTCCTCCCTTCCTCCCTCCTCACACTGCTCTAGACACTTTCCAGGGCCTCGCATGAGAACACATGGGGGAAGGGCATTGAAGAGGGAGGAAAGGGGGGTGGAGACAGACCGTATTCCCTGGAGGAAGGAGTGATTCACAGCAGCATGTGGGGAAGGAAGTGACTCATGTTTAGGAAGGCGCACACACACACACACACACACACGCGCACAGTAGAGCCTTGTGTGTGAAAAAAAAAAAAAAAAAAAAAAAAAAAAAGAACACGAGTTTGAAGTATTTACATGTGTGTGAATAGGAGGAAAATACTTGAGTGTACATGTGGAGTGTTGCATGCTTAGAGGCCTGTCTGAGCAACTGTAAACAAAAGACGAAAAACAAACCTGCAGTCAAGAGGCGAGCAACAGAACCAAGAGGAAAGAACGCCTCAGAGTGTTATCATGTTTATTCTGTTTCACTCACCAAACAGAAAAGAAACATTCAACATGTTTTTGTGATCCGTTTAAACCTCTGTTGGGTGAGTTTCAACAGTGAGAGTAATATTAACTATTACGCCTCAGTATTGTTGCTATGGTTAGCCACAGGCAACGTGTCCCCATGTTTTAACAGACACTCACTAGCCAATCAGAGACTACTACTTTTAATCTAATGGACTTTTCTTTCAAATGGGTTTTTGCTTGTTTGCAGTCAGAAGGGCAGGTTTGTAAATAAAACAAAAGTTATTGACCAGACAAAAATGGGTCTGCAAAACATTGTCCATTTCAATAATCTGTGGTTTTAGAGTCAGTGTGCAGGTGTTAAGGCCTGGTTACACCAGCAGTTCAAACAGTAAACAGCCGGGAGATTTTATTGGAATCAATTGGAGCCAGAAAGTCCAAATCCACCATCCACCTTTAATCTGCGTCCTCTGTGGAGTGTAAACTGCTCCACCAAATAGGAATGGTTTGCAGACACTTATGAGACCCGAGGACAAACCCGTCTTTTGAATAAACTGTGTGAACTTATTGTCCTGTTAACAACCAAAGCTGTTGAGCTAACCAACCAGTAATACTAAGAGGGATCGGGGGGGGGGCAAACAGAAAACTAGAGAGAATCTATTGCGACTAACTAGTTAGCTCAGCAACTAGCTCTGCACGTATCATCACAACTCACCAAGCATCTAGAAACAAACATTTTGCCAATAAGAGCAGATTCATGTTGGTGTATCTCTTTCTGGTGGGACCAGGCCTACACTCTTTGCTTATAAAAAATAAATAAAAAAATGAGTCATTTGGCTAAAAGACTAAGACATACGCAGGTGACCAGCTGAACTTCTGATACAACAACACAGCACCCAGGACCCTCATACGTCAACTAATTTTCAGATACAAACGCATGACTCCTCTTGAAGATGGGAACATACAGTATAGGCTATTGACAATAAAGAGGTAAATAATCTATGGGATAGTCTGAACAAAAATACATACTCAACTTAAAAGATCATTATAGGCATGGCATGGTTTTTCCATAGTAGGGGAGTTAGTCAAGCCATGCCGTGTACAGCGGTGAGCAGTCAGCTGTGCTGGTGTGTTTTTCCACACACAGCAGAGCAAGGTAAAGTTGTTTACCTCCAGCACAGACACACATGAGTTTAGCCGCTATAGGGAGAAGACAGCCGTAGCAGAGCGAAGCCAAAACGGTCCGACCTGGGACTATGGAACCCTATCTGACGTTAGGATGGGAATTGTCATTTCAGCATATGTATATACTTGGACTGAAACAATTCATTTTAAATTGGCGTAACTTTATAAACTGCAGATCTTAAAATCAGATTGACTATTTACTTACTCATAGTCTAACCACTTTTACTCATAGTAACTAATTGTATAAGTGGAAACATTGTGGAGCACAATGTAGAACACAAAAGCACCAGTAACAATGGAACAACACCCATAAAGTGAGACTTCCATCCATGACTCTATTGCCCCAGTTCATGTTGGGATTGCTTCCTTCACTCATAACTGTGATGATATGAGAAGTACTCAGCCAGTCTTCCATGTCATTCTGTCTGATCAACAGCCCAAAACCCAAAGACTTTCAGTTAAGAAAGATATAAAACAGAGAAAAGCAGCACATCACACTGGAGAAACTGGAATGGGATTTTTGGATGCAAAATTACTGAATCAATTAATTGATTATCAAAATATTTGCATGTTCATTTTACCTTTATGGTCTTTTAGCTTTGAAACAGTCATACCAAAAGTGGCGAGAGAAAAATCACAAGTATTAAAAACTGAGTACCGGATGAGGAGAACTACGGAGGTCAATCTACACAACGGCAGCATCCTTTCATGACCGTCAGAGGAGGGAGAGGTCAAACGGCAGGAAGAGGAGGAGGAAAAAGACGGAAGGAGGTGGTGCTACCGAGTGGGAAGGAGGGAAAGGATGTAGCTGATCCAACAACGCCCTCCTCTTTTTCCCCTCCCCTCCTTTTCCTTTCAAAACCAAAAACAAAGCGCACGGTTCCTGCTCTGGCACTCTACCAACAATCCATCTGCCTTTTCCTGGACAAAGCTGATGTGGACCAATTAACATCCAACAGCTAAATCAGTACAACATATGTACAATGTCTACTTAAAGTGCACATATTGCTGTATGTACATATTAAATATACATTAATATTTACTTTGATAAAACATCTCACACGTGTAACAGGAAACAGCAATAAAGAAAGAACTATTTTAAATGCATCTAAAGAAAGAGTTTTAGTTCAATTACACAGTGAGGGCAATGTCCAGTAGGGGGCAGTACTCCATATTTGGAAAACTTGTTCTGCTGCATAATTGACAGATTGTTCTTCGTGCTGCCATCGTTATGCATCGCTACAACAAACGCTCCTCAACCTTGGCGTGGAATCAAACCGCAAACGCTGTGGCTATGTGGAACGCACCTTAACCATCAGGCTACCTGGGCCCCAATGACTTTTAGAAATGTTTGGTAAATGGATTTTCCTAGATCTCGCTCTCAAAATAATCTACAGAGGTCTACTGAGAGCTCCATGAGGTTCATTGGTTTTTGCTCTGACAATCACAAATGGAAGCGTTTCCTCGGTTTGTGCCTTTAAATGTTTCGTTTTATGCTTAAAAAGGTCAGTTCACACAAATGACAGAAAACATATTTTCTTATCCGCCTCACTGTGAACAGTCGCGATACTCAGGATTTTTAGAAATATCGGGGTTTTTATTACGAAAAATTATAAAATGATCAATTAGTTGACCAATTTAACTCTGAGGCAGCTGCCTGTGTCTCCGTGTGCAGTCAACACTCATTGGCTACACGTCACAAGTAACAGCCATTGAACACTGAAGGCTGCCGAGCCACTGACCCCCGCACTGCTGGATATTAGCTGCCCACTGCTCCCAATACTAATATGGCTTGAATGCAGAGTCCACATTTCCCTGTGTGCTGTGCTCATTTGTGACAATAAAAAGCTTTCAAAACTAGAGTTACATTGTTTAAGTCACTACATCTCCCGACAGAACATTTTTACAACAATTTCAGCCTGCATGCACGTTTTTCAGCCTAACAAACAACAAACAAAGCAGCTAATATTGGTAGCGATAGCAACAAGTTAGCTCTGCACCGCAAGTAGAAAATCCAACCTGCAGTTTGAATACACTTCACTGATACACCAGAGGATGTATAGGAACACTGCGCTTCAAAAATAAAAATACACTTTTTACAGGAAATGTTTATCGTTCTCCTTGATTACTAATAAATCGGTATTGGCCCTTAAAAAAAAAAAAAAAAAAAAACACATTGATCGATCCCCGACATGAAATACATTAAAACAGAAACAGTAATACTGTACATATATCAAAAACACATTTCATAAAAACAAATGAAATACTTTAAAACAAAGCACGCTTCAGGTTATTTACAGTGTTTACAGACTTGATTGTCTTGTATCCATGATTTGAAATACATTTTTGAATGAACGATATGTGTAACAGTACCTTCAACCAGTGCACTATAGTACCTATCATTATGTAAAGCGAAGTGCAAGTTGAATATATGATACGGAGTACAAACAGAGATCAGTGTGCTCTTTGTTTAAAAGTGAAGATATCTTAAAAGATAATTAAGAAAAACAAATGTGATCATTTGGGGTGCGTTTCATTTCTCACCTCATTTATGAACTTGATGCACTCCAGAAACATGTAGTCTTGGTGATGCTCGTTCACCACCCTCTCATCTATGAAGTGCCGAGGCTCCAGTGTTGGGTGATCTGAAGGGAGAAGGAGCTGTAAGTTCACATGTTCACCACCAGGTGTCACCATTGACCTTCCCTTTAACGGAGCTCAGCGCCACCTCCCAGCACTGTGGAGAGGTACAGATTTAGAAATGTCACGTGGACTCATGCCTGCACCTTTTACCATTACACAGTACAAACACAACTATTAGCACAGTAGAGGTCTTTTGGACATGTGACAGTAGGAACAGCACAAGTGTAAATGGTATTGTTCATGCTGGCTCACTGTCACGTGTCACGGTTTACCACTTGGACAAAACAGAGTCGATGTTATCATCAGTAACCACTGTGCTTTAACTACTGGGACAATTCAAAATGTCTGCTGGGAAGACGTCGGCTTGTCTGAAATTCTAAAGATCACGCTAGCCCTGTTTTAGCTTCCCTAAACTGTCAGCCGGTTTGTTTAAATTCCATTTCAAATTCTAATTTTGAGCGTTATTGTTTTACAGAATTTCCTGGCCTAATATCTACCTACACTGCAGAGCTTCACTTAATTCCACATAAAGCGTTCGGGTAGTCCCAAGATCACAGAGGACAAGTCGTGACTGATAAGACCCAATCAAGAAGCAAACGTCCTCATTTCTTAAAGTTTCGGTTTGTACCCGTCCAGACTAAAATACAATCCTGTAATTTTCAAAATAAAATGCCCTTAGGCAGAGTTTTCAAACGGTGTTTGAAAATGGTGGAGTAGTGTGGACGCAGCTTTAAACATAGCTGAAGATATTCGTTTTAAAACTAAAATGTTTTAGTGTGGATGTATTCTGAGACGGGGACCTCTAAAAGGAACCCTCCTATGAACTCAGGTCGTTTAGGCTCGTGTGAAAGCTGTCAATCAAACTCAAATGATGAGGATATATGTGATTTTAGCAATTATTCAAAAGCTAAACCTCTATAAAATCCAGAGTGAACTACTGAGGAGGCGATCTCCTGATCTGTACGCTATGAATAATGTGTAGCCAATATTTATGCGAGATCATATGGTAGCCATGGTAACAAACCTGTACATAACCCTAACTGATTTTCATGATCAAATCAGAAAATGAGTTGAATCAGAGGTGCATTAAGCTTAAGTCTTACTGTCTATTCAAGCAGTTTCCTAATTAAAAAAGTGAGTGAAACGTAGCAACCATAATATTATGGTACAACATTCTTCTGGACTACATTACATTACCTACATTAACCGGACTACAGGTGTGAAGATGATTTCAGCTTTCCAGAATCCAGGTTCAAAACCAGGGGGACTGAGCCTTAGCGGAATATGATGCAAATATGTAATTGCAATTTTTCTGATCAATATTGGGATTGTGATTTAAATTGCAATTATTTTCTATGAATATAACTACAGGCCTGTCTTTGTGGTCTTGTGGAGGACTCACATGAAGGATATACAGCCCATTGGCATTGCTCTGAGAAAAGGTTTTCAGAATAATTACAGTAGGACAGTAAATTCAAATTTGTTCCAACTTGGCTTTTTGAAAAAGTGACAGCCCTACCGCCGAGATCGTTTATGTAGAAAAGCACCAGCATGCAGAGAGCATATTAACCAGGCAACAGCCAAGATGTGTGGCTTGTTGTCTACAGTAAATGTGCTGTTATAGGTTGTTGAGACACTGTTACTTTGTTCCAATTCAAATTGTGATTAGAAAATGTGCACACTTTCAAATCAAGATATAAAATCGATACATTAACAATCAATCACTCTGTTTTTACTGAACAGCTGTAGTGAGGCTCTTACCTACAAACTGGGAGCTTCCCCAAATGAAGGGCAGAAACTGAAAGTCATCTAGTCCCCACACACCTTGGCTCCCAGCTGGCTCCATTCTGTAGGTTTTCTGCAGCTTCCGCATCACTGCGAGATACCTGCAAAGTCAAACAGTACACACACGCAGCAGGATGCCACGGAGGAGGCTCAGAGAAGAGAAGAAAGTGTATTTACTTTCAGATAGACTAGATTTCAATAGACTTTTTGCCAACAGTGTCCATCAATAGCACACTTACAAATAAAGAGGTTTTTACTCTGCATATTGACGGTTTCTGGAATACTTCAGTTCGTCAGTGTAAACTCAGAATCAGTATGTCGGAAGGATTTGGGACACAGATCTCATTTCGCAAATCTCTTCAACAGATGTGGCGAGTGCAAATGTAGCATGACCAGTAGTCAGAATGGCTACAATAAAGCAAAGTTAAAAAGAATTTTTGTAACAATGTTACTTCAGATCCTGTGCATCAGAACAGGACAGGCTGTTTCCGAAATCACTCCCTGGTTCACTCATTTACTCCTCACTATATAACAGACACTCTGGAGTGAGCAGTAAATGGAGATTGTAACCCGAAACATGCCATAGACACAATGTTTATGTTCCATTGTTTTTGTATTTATTTAATTTTTTATTTATTTTAAATCAGAAAATCTTTATTCGTCCCACAGCGGGGAAATTTACAAGGACACTAATATAGACCGTTTCAACTGAATTGCATTGCTAGGCAACAGCTTGGGTCCATGACTACTTCCTGTCAGCTGATGTCATTCACATACAGGAATGTTTATGTTTACAACTGTGAAAGGGTCTGCGGTTGATTAAAGCCACGCTCAGAATGGGGGAGATAAGAAAAGTGCATACACCGTGAATAGGGAGTCATTCTAGACGCAGGCAAAGAGTCTACATCCGTGGTAGCAGCTCAGTGAGGTTGTAAAGCTCATTGTAAAGGAAACCAAAGTGTTAGACGGATGGACCAAAGTGTAAGTGTCCACACACATAGGCTTTACTTGGGTGGGCCGCCCTGGTATATTAACGGTATTAAATTTGGCGACCCATTTCTGTCCTGGAGAACGAGGCCATCTGCAGTCAATTGACTAGTGGACATCACCTCTAGCTCTACCCTCCCATTGTCCACTCCTTAGACATCACTAGTGTGGCTAAAAAAACAAAACAATCACATTATCCGTGTAGCATGGCTTAACATGAAGCACAGCAGTAAAGGCTCACCTGTTAAAAACCAGAAAAACAATAGCCAGCTGATCATCTACCCTGAGAGCTCCAACCTTGCAGAGGCAGCAGAGGAACGCAGCAAAAGCAGCTTCATGACCTGAGGAGAGAAACACACATACACATCAAAAGATTGTCCCACATGAACAGGCCCTGTTGGCAGCCCACTCAAATCCATGTACCTTTCTTGATTCGACAGTAATATGAGGAACAAAACTTGACAATATTAATCAAGCTACTACATCTGCTTTTTAATTATGAATTATGTTTAGTTTACTTTTATATAATACTACTACTGATACTTTCACTTATGCCTCAATATATTAAGTCCATATGTCCTCTTTGCTTCCTGCTCCATACATTATTACAGTTAACTAGTTTTCAATGCATTTACTGGGCATTTACACATATTGCTAATTAATCATTTATTTTAAATCCATATGTAGTGTTTTAGGCTCAACTCAAAGTTGTTTTACACATCTATGTTTCTTCCCTTTATTAGGACTAACCACACTTCTGAAATATAACAAACACCAGAGCAGCTAAGTAGTCATCTCTCAACACTACATGACAGATTACAACAGGGTTCTGGACAGAGGACTGCGACTGCAACATTTAGATATAAATCATGAAGTGGCTTTAATGTTTAGCTCAAACGTACCGTTTGCCAAAATTACAAAAATGTTCTCCGTTATCTTAGTTTGTTTTCTGAAAGAGTCACTCTTGGCACTCCGAGAAAACAGACCAAATTCCGAAACTACCGCTGAAGATCGCAAGTCGGCCGAGGAGTTTGCGATTCAGTGTTAAAAGCCCAATTGGTTTACAGAGGCGGCGAAAGGACACGGGTAGCGCTTTCTCTGAAAATCTTAGCATTTCCATGTTCAGTGTGAACCCGGCTCAGATGGTGTGGTGATGCTAGCATTATTACACAGGAGTGGAAATGTATGGAAAACTAAAACTATTTCTAGATCTCGACAAGTTGTTTGAATCACAAAGAAGTAAAATAATGTATTTTTGTTCAGTTGTGACTATAATTGCCTTTGTAGATCCACTGTGATCTGTAAATTGTAATGCAATTGCACATGCAATGATAGAATGTGGAAATACAGAGACATATTGTTGAGTAAAAGAAAGGGAAAACGTTGGTGGTGTTGTTAGTTATTAAGCAATGCTTTTACTGGTCAGGCCTGTGAACTAAAATGAGTTTGAAAGCCCTGGTTATAGAATTTTAGTATTGGGCTGAAATAAAAACACACAGCACGATTACCTGTTCCATAGTCTATCCTGGTGGCGTTCCCCACAGACTCTTTGAGATAGACAGCGATCTCTGGAGCTGCAGCACATCTGTCAGCAGGGAGCATTGCTGACACCAAGGCCTCGGCTTCCTGCGGGCATGGATGCGAGTGAGACAGAGACAGTGTGCGTGTGTTAAATTAAACATGGGGAAGCTTTATGTATTGTTTGGTATGAGATTGAAGATTGAGATTGTTTCAAATTTTGAGATTGTATGAAATTTACCAAGGGAAGTTAAGATCGGGAATTTTGTAACTATGGCACAGTTTCAATATGAAAAGTATACCCGTTTAATAGTCGACTTAGTTGGGAGTAAAATACACATACATACATACATATATAGTGTATCATCTTCCAGCATCCCATTAAATAGGAATTCAGTAAAATTCATCAAATATATCTAAAAATATTAATAAAAAATGACAACCCTCTGCATGCACAGTGCATTCTTTCATCATGTGTAGCCCACACTCATGCTTTCAGAGAGAATAGATTTGATATTTTTATGATATTTCAGGAGAAGTGGTCTAAAGCAGAAAAGCCTAAAGCAAAGTTCACAGTCTATAATTTGTTAACACCATCTGATAGTTGTTGTTATCTAGCAGTTACCATGTGGGATGTAGCTTGATTGAGCATGCTAATGCTAACTGAGGAGTTTTAATTTTATCCATTTCCATTCATTCTTTATTGTAAAAATGTTTTTATAAAACGAGTTGTTCACTTTCAACCCTAAGTTTGCACACAGCCAACATTGTCTGCACACATTTTCAAAGATCCTTTCCCCATTAGTTAACTTGGCAGCCAACTCATCTCATGGCACATTGTAAACATTTGGCAAATTAATTGATTATTTTCATCAAAGACCATTCTGTTCATGTACAAAGGGCTTATGGGGCGTTCACACTGGACGTGAAGCAAATTCTTTGAGTGGCGAGATTACATATAAAGTCAAATGCAAGTAAACAAAAATGGTGCAACGGTCAAACTCGCACCGATAACCATCTATCTAGCCGCTGATATCTGGTCACTCTCCCAATGACCCTAATGACCCTAAAAAGGACAGTGTGATCAGCTTCAATTGTAGTTAGGAATTGATATGTAGCAACTGTCTCCTGTTACCTAAGACATAAATGAATATAGATGGATGATTTTAATCAGTACCTCACAGACAAGTTTAACGATTTTACATCTGTCAAAATGTAGATGATTGGTATGTGATCGGTACTTAGTTAAGGTGTGTGTGTGTGTGTGTGTGTGTGTGTGTGTGTGTGTGTGTGTGTG
>CALSCE010010647.1:11501495-11532344 GCA_943593645.1 Bovichtus variegatus
GTGTGTGTGTGTGTGTGTGTGTGTGTGTGTGTGTGTGTGTGTGTGTGCGCGCGCTAACCTGGTCTAGTTTGGTGTACCAGGTTCTGTAGGCCTTATTACCAAAGCGTGATGGCTGGTCAACAGGAGGGGTCTCGTTTATCCATCGGTCCAGAGTCTCCAAAAGATCAAGTAACTTCTCCACTGTCTGTCACACAACAAGACAACGGTGACTGTAGCAACACTGCAAGTGGTATTCATCATCATCATCATCATCACATGATGTATAAAGAGAAATAAAGAGCTAACGATACACCAGCATATTTAGCTCAGGGGAACAAACACACCAGAAACAAAAACAATGCTGAATTTAAACTTAAAAACATTAAAACAATGAACTAACATCATTAACAGAGTGTGAAGAGGTGACAGTGTTGACGTTATGACAAAGACGTCTGTGTGTTGTGTTATTTTGTCTTTTTTATCAGACGCTCTTATCCAGAGCGATTTACAGTAACTAACTATAGGGACAGTCCTGGAGCAGCTGAGGGTTAAGTGTCCTGCTCAGGAGCTCAATGGTGTTGAACTCACAAACTTCCAGTGATCTATTTGAAAGCCTGACTACTAGACTACCACCACCCATGTTGCAGAGATATCTACTGAAGTTAGCATGCTAACAGCTAGCTGCGCTCCATCCAGTGTGCAATACCACTTGTTCCTCGAGAGGTGATAGTGAGTCAGTGTAGCAGGAGACAGATCTCAGGTCAGATCTTACGGTGGCTAAGTGTTTAATATAGTCAGGAGAATGTGCGCTCAAACTGTTCATGTCAAGTTCTGCAACTGTGCCCGCTCAAAACAACGTGGAAGCATGGGATGTGTTTTGTTTACCTATCATATTCTTTACCCCCCCCAACAATAACAATCCTTATTAATGTAGCAGGCTACCAGTACATGCTTTTAAAAAGACACTGATATGAAAGACAACATACCTCTGACACTTTATATTCACACGTGAGCTTCTTTCCCTTCACACCTTCATTCAGTGTCAGAACGAAGCCCATGTAGTCAGCATAAGCCTGTAAGAGGGAGCGATGCGTCAGACAAACTGCTACAAAAACTAAAAATCAGTATTACAATATTGATAAAAAATTGTTTTAATTATTATTTGCTTGGAATCAATCTGAAAATGATCAATCATAAACACGTTATAGAACTACAGGAACCAAACTACAGGTGTAAACAAAGCCCCCATTTTAGTTTTAAAGATACTAATTTAAAGACAAATTCATATTAATCTGTAAGCAACCAGTGGGTATCATACTGAGTAAGGCCTACGTTTTAGTTCTAAACCTGTCCTTGGTGTGGTTTGGTACTTGGAAAGTCAGACAAACGATTTGGAAACTTGTTCACTCAGCCGCAGGCGGCAACCTACTTGAGATCGCTTCCACTTGCCCATGTCAGGCACCATGCTAATTTCTTTCTTGGGTACCATGAAGGTGATGCTGTCTGTGACTTCAGATGCTTCATCCTCAGGAGTGGATCCTTAATAGTTCAAGAAGAGACAGATTTTACAGATATTTCCAGTTTAGATATGCTGCCCATATCTTATTTTTTTTGGCGGCTAACTTTAGGTTTTCCAATGAAGGGAATTCAGTATTCACTCAATCTGAGCTTGTCCATGTTGTCTACAATCTACTAAAGTTGTACATTTTTCACAAAAAGCCTGTATTACAAACTAGTTGAAAGACGTGAATGTTCACCAGGAAGAAAAGGACTAATAAAAGGATGCAATTGAGTTGCACTATGGGAAAAGTAGGATCCAGTATTTTTGGATCCTACATAAAATACAGGACATCTTGGCGTGTGCTGCTTCATTTTTGACAATTCATGTTTAAATCTGTCAGACTCCCGTGGCTGCTGGAGTGCCCCTTTACAATGAACGCTGATCAATGGCACCGGGAATAAATCAGTCTTTGTGCATGGTTGGTTTGCGTTTTTAAAGCCTAAGCATGGAATCATTTAATCCTCCAACCTTGATATACCCTTTGTCCTGATGATGGTCGTAATAAAAGAGTAAACATCAGTGAGGCTACACTGCAAAGTAACTAACTGTCTCCTGCACATTCACTGTACGTGCTAGCTAACACATTACGGACAGTAAAGCCAGCAACGGACGTTTAAAGTTAGCAAAGACTGCTAACAAAGCATTACAGAGCACGACTGCAAGTTGGTATACAAGTGTACAACAGGCCCAAATGGCAACTTAAGTTATTCAAAAATGTAACGTCATATGGTTGGCTTTGCCTGAGAACAGCGGCGATATGCCTTCTGTGCTTTGTCTATCAAACGTTAAGTTAATTCGTTAAATGTCACACGTGGCATAGGGTGTACCTGCTATGGTTATTAGCGTTTAAAACAAGAGCCAATAGGCGATACAGAAGTTGCTAATGCTGAGCAGAAGCCTTCAGTGGTGCTTTACCTGACTGCTGCTCTGTTTCCGCCATGGTGAGGCTAACAGTCTTCTTCGCGGGTTTCAGGCACATTTAAAACAGACACCGCTCATTACTGCCCTCCGCTGTTCGAAAGTAAACGGTGTCCCAGGTTCTGTTGTGTAGCTTACTAGTTCACTTTCTACCACTTTATTTATGTGGATGCGTCCTTCCATAATAAATAAATGCCGTGCATTTGATATTTAACTTACTTACTTTAGCATAAAGTATTATCAGCTCATTATGCAGAGCCTCTATGTGCCCTCTCTAGTCCCTCGTTCAGTGTGATATATAGCATAACACTGTTTCTCTCAGTACTCTTTTATTGAATAGGTAAGCACTAAATAACATGTCTGCCAAGACTCTTATCAATAAGAGTCACACCCACCACCTTTATGGCAGCGAGTCAAGTGGCATTCCCAGCGGAGGAAGTAGCTCCCCTGCATCGTGTTCAGCAGCTGACCTGTCGGATACCTCCAGCCGCAGTCCAGCGGCTCTTTACTGTCGTTACTCGGTGTTAGCTAAAGGCTTCTCCTGCGGGACTGTTTGAGTCTGTGGGCGTTTCTTTGAATGCAGAATGTGGGGCATTTTCAGCAGAACTATGGTAAGTAACGCACCTTTAGCTGACTATGTGTTTACACTGGTGTGAAGCCAACTTGAGGGATACTTATTAAAATGATTTAATACAACCATTGAGTAAGGGCACCTTAATGATTGTGGGATGCATCAGTTGTTGCTAGTCGGCTAACGCTGAATGAACGTCTGCTAGCTGCTAGCAGGTAACGTTAGTTGACCTTTAGCTAAGCTAAGTGGGTCAAAGGTGGTGTGGTTATATTAGATTCATTCTAACATTAGCTAAAGGACAAGCTTGACTGAGACTATAATATCCACTTTGTCAAACTTAAAGTGTGTGTACAGTGAACTAGTTACGGTTACGCTAACTGTAGATGGAGAGAAGATAACGTAAAGTTAACTTGTTAATCATCACCAGACGGATCTTGCTCCTCGGCCAACTCACCTGTTTGGAATAACAAGTCTGAAGACCATTGAAATAACACTTAATAATTCAGCTTCGCCAGTTCATATGTTAACTGAAACGCATGCTGCGGGAGACCTGCTTACAATTCATTTTGTTTTTAACAACTGATAGTCAATTATTTAGTATAGAATAGAATAATTTAGCGTAACATGGGCACAATACAGCAATATCACCGACTATACGTCTCACGTGAACTAGGAACCTTTGAATATAGCCTTTTACATCTTTTTAATTTTAGTTTTACCAATGTTATTTGCTGCTTAGTACTGTTGACATAATGTTCCGCACTGTAGTGAAGTTGAAAGTGAGCACAGTCTGCCCTCTACCGGTGTCGTCACATCACTGCTAACACGACCTGTCTCTTTAAGATAGCGTCACCTTTTATTAAATAACATCAAACAATTTCAATGCAAATCTTAATAAGTCAAGTCAGTTTATTTAGCACAAGTGAAGACATATTTGACAACAGCTGCTAACTCTGGCAAAACAATGACTATTAAAGAGCAGACTCTCCCAGCAAGTCGGTTAGTGTTGCAGAGGTTTCCCCCCACAGTTGACTGGGGACATAATAACAACACACTATTTCAACAAAATGACACCACAAACATGTATTTAATATACACTCTTTTGTCTCGTAGGTAAAGGTGGGGATGGTGAATCCCTGTGGCTTAATGAAACCCTGTCACTTAGTGAAGCCTGTGTCAGTGACTCGGGTCACTGGCAGATACCTGACCCACCAGAAAGGACTGCCCAGTCTTCCTGTCCCCCCTCTGCAGCAGACCTGTGAGCGCTATATCAGTGCTCTGGAGCCCATCGTGGAGGTGGATGAGCTGAACCACACTAAAGAGCTGGTGGACGAGTTTCAGAAAGCAGGAGGGGTTGGAGAGAGACTTCAGAGAGGCCTGGAAAAGAGAGCTCAGAGCACTGAGAACTGGGTGAGTCTTTGACACTTTGAATACATTTTTAGTATTCTGATGTGGGAATGTATGACTTCCGTAAGATGCAATGCTTCCCTGACACAACCTCTTTGCTTTTGTTCTCTGCATAATTTAATTGCAAACCCCAATGACATTTGACTTATTTCCTTTTTAAATAAGCGGTATTATTCTGCCATTATGTTGATCTGTTACTTACTGTGTCTGTATCTGTGTGTCCCTGTATCTTTTTAGTTGTCAGAGTGGTGGGTGCAGGTTGCTTATTTCGATTACCGGTTGCCTGTGGTGGTTCATTCGAGTCCTGGGTTGGTCTTGCCCCGCATGAACTTCAGTGATAAGCAGGGACAAATAAGGTGATCACACGGACAGTTCGGTCAGCTAGGTTTTTCCAATTGTGAGTTACATTGGCAGAGATGCCCCTGTACCACTAATATGGCCTATCTACAACAGTTTGATAAGCCTCCTTTAGAAGACTGAGATGGCAGAGATGCAGTGTTTGTGTTACTGTTGGCAAATTAAATCTATTACACACAGTATGATCTGACCACATCTTCTTCTGTTTTTTGAAAGTGATGTTTTCAGAACGTGCACTGTTAAAACCTTTTACACATTAACTGTATTTCCATCATTTAACCATCATAATGATAGAAGTAAACATTGAAATGAATATGGATAATGTCCTTTCTGTTTAGGTTTGCTGCCAAACTAATAGCAGGTGTTTTGGACTTTAAGACAATGATTGACAAGTGAGTACGGCGCCTATAATATTCTCTTTATTGACCTATGCGGCCTATTTTTGGTTCTGTCTCTTATCTTCCGGCTGCTATTCCTGCTTATAGTAAATGCAAGTAAAAGGTTCTGGTCTTGATTGGTCCAGACAGCCTACTATACAGTCGCTCCTCAGTATGATGATGCAGGTTAATAACTTTGTAACATTGTTTGCATTCTTCACAAACGATCACTACAAAAGCTGATTTTAAACTTTGTTCTTCTGCAAAATGATTTATCGATACAAATTAAAAACAGGTCTTTTGTTAAACCAAAATATGTAATAAAATGTATATTAATAATGTAATTTGGAATAATAAGCTTGTTACACAATAATGAACTCATCTGGACTGTGTTTAATAGTGTAACTAATCGACTAAGTCTTGCATATTTCTTGCAGCGAGACACTCCCAGTTGAATATATGGGAGAGAAGCCCCTGTGTATGAATCAGTACTACAAAGTGCTGTCGTCCTGCCGTATCCCTGGTGTGAAGAGAGACTCCGTGGTGAACCATGCCAAGAGCCCCAGGCCCCCGAAACACATTTCTGTCGTACACAACTTTCAGGTGAGGACTCGAGCATTGGTCAGAGCCGCACATCTGTGTCTGATCTCTTCTGGCACTTGATTTCAAAAGCAGTAGTCTTTCAGGATGACTTAGGTGATGATGACGCCTCTCTCCAGTGATCTGATTGGTTGGGATCATATGTTTGAGCCAATTGTCTGAACTGAGCCTGTTATGGGCACGTTAGTCGTGTAACATAGGTTACCATTGTGATCTTCCCGGTTAAAAGTGAGATACCTTCATGATATTAGAAAACCTGAGTTAAACCCAGAGATCGCTGGATACTCTTGCTTTGTGATACAGACCCCAGGTTGTCTGAGATTTTCATCATTTGTTGGGTCTGTTCTGGGATTACTTAAAGCTTTGGGGTGCAGTAGACCATTTCAAAAGGCCTTCTTCAGATCACTTCCTACAGTGTGCTTATGTATGATTTTATAAAAGACTGTTTGGAACAACAATCTACACAAGCTTGATTTTAAGAGACACAATTGTATTTTAAGCACCTGTGATGTATGAATTTAAAGCTGAAATCTTGGATTAAGGAATGCATTAAAAAGAATATGACCAATGATTCTTTGCAACTTGTGGATACTGATATGGGCTTGCAGAGAGCACACTAACTGGACAGACAAACCGACAATTGTCAACTAAAAGTGAGAAAATCCTGACTGAGCCTTTCTTGTCTTTCCTTCTCTTGGAACCAGTTTTTTGTGTTGGAGGTGTACAACAGTGATGGGACTCCACTGACAGCTGATCAGCTCTGCATTCAGCTGGAGAGGATCTGTAGCTCCTCACAACAGACCAACATGGAGCCTGTGGGCATCCTCACCACCCAGCACCGGGACTCCTGGGGCAAGGCCTACGTCAACCTCAGCAAGGGTGAGCCAAAAGACCACATTGATCTAAAGGACGTGGAGTCTTCTCAGATAGCTGAAAAGCAGTTGTAACTTCATTATGAAGTGAAATGAATTGAGCTATAATAACACAGGGAGGAATCACTCTGTGCACCCCTGTTATGAACATAATAAATAGACACACCGTGATATCTAGATTAGTTAAACCTTTGCAGTCTGATTACATAGGAACATCATGTTCTCTTGTGTGTGGGTACTTGATATGTCCAGATAAGACCAACAAAGAATCAGTGTCAGCTATCCAGAGGAGCATCTTCACTTTGTGTTTGGATGGAGCGATGCCTCCAGTGTCTGATGAGACGTACCGCAGCTCAGCTGCCGTCCAGATGCTGCATGGAGGAGGCAGCCAGTGGAACAGTGGCAACCGCTGGTTTGACAAGACGCTGCAGGTGACCCACTAAGGCTTTTATGCACACACACACGCATGTATTTATGCATAGCAATTAAAACATTTTTAAAGAGTTTCTGACCTCTAGTAGTGCTATGAAGTGTTTCTTCTGGGTGCCCCGTACATAAGCAAAGGCAGGGAAGAAGAAGACTTCTAGCAAGTAAACATGGATGTAAACAATGCTGGATTTGAAATACTTAAGACAGCTTTGCTTTGCTGAAAGGACGTACAGTAAACCATGCCTGATTTCTGTACAGTGGTACAGTACAAAAGAACCCTCCTAGGTTTCTTTTTCACGCCCTCACATCATGAGTCACATGTGTTGTCAGCTCTGTTCCTATCTTCACCTGAGTTGTAAGACATGCAGTGGAAGATCTGAATATACAACTACGGAGATAATAAGTGATATCAGGTCTTCTAGTAGCAGCAAGCAGCGTAAGATCAAACTGTTCAGTACAGTCCATGACTAGAAGTCCAGTAACACAGCGTGGTCTTCTCCGTCCTCCCAGGTGTCTCCATTGTTTAAATTAGTTTTAGTATTGAAGTTGCAGAACTATGGAATCCCCAGGCAAAGCCTGACCTCCCGGAAAGACTTCACTTGCTTTAATAGACTTTAAACTTAAGTTACACTTTAAATAGCTCTGGAACTTTTATCAAAATCAAGAACTTAATTGTCATTATGGAAGCACCACGAAATTGCAGTTGTGTCTGCCTAAAATGTAGCATTGTAATTAAAGTATTTACACATATTCACAAAGAATAAAATAAGGCACAGATGAGATAATTTCATGTAAATACCAATGTAAAATTGGTAAGGTAATAACTTCTTCAGACGGGATGAGATGCAAAGTCTTGATTTATGTTTTGTTCTTAAAAAGTTTCTGACCTTTCTTTCAGTTTATTATTGGAGAAGACGGGACATGCGGTGCGAACTACGAGCATGCCCCAGCTGAGGGCCCACCCATAGTGGCCTTGATCGACCATGTTGTGGAATACACGTAAGTAGGTCAAAGATTGTTTCTGTCGGTTTCTGATTTCTTGTTGTAAGGTCTTTTGAAAGTTCAGCAACAAGACAGAGTACACAGAGACTTTATGCTACTGGCATGGACACGTTGGTCCCAGCTGGAAAACAATGGCTGCATTAAGTATCACTTTGAACTAAATTAGTTTTCCTTCCATCTCATGTATCGTGTCGTTCTTGTTTGTGGTAACAGGAGGAAGCCAGACATGATGCGGTCTCCCATGGTGCCTTTGCCCATGCCCAAAAAACTGCACTTCAACATCACGCCTGAGATCAAGAAGGACATTGAAGAGGCCAAGCATGCAATGAACATGTGAGGGCAGACACTTAGTGACCATTATAATAAGTGTATATATACATGTTTACTTCATGTCATGAGGCAAAGAGATAGGCCGGTTCTCACTGTCCTGACATGTCTCCCACCACAGACTGGCCCAAGACCTGGAAACGAGGGTCATCGTATTTGACCACTTTGGGAAAAATGTCCCAAAGGCCCACAAGATGAGCCCTGATGCTTTCATACAGATGGCGCTACAACTGGCTTACTACAGGTGGGATGCTGAAAAGTAATGTGGAGATGGCATTATGACTCTTTACATTCCAAACCAAGGCTAACTAGATCACGTATCACATAGGTAGGCTGTAATAGAGAGTCTTATATCCATTTACTGAGATGAAATGTATTCACCCAGTTTTCAGGAGATATAGTATAAAAGTCTAGTAATGATCTAAATAATGGACCTAAACTTTGACTTCAGAGTCAAAAAATATTGGTAAATAGTAGGACTTCAAAGTGTTGTTTAAAGAAGCTAAAAGTCAGGTTTAAGGTGGTCCCAGGTGTTGGGGAGTACTGTACTCTTGCATATGTGAAAAAGGTTGTACAAAGCCTTTAGTATCTCCGGGGGGAACTGTGTGTAGGCTGATAAATGTCCTCAAGTGACTTGAGTCAACATCGATTGGAGTTGAAGAAAAGTTTGAAAATGAAAATAATCTGGAGGTGTGGAGTTCGAAAGAAGTGATTTTATCATATACTGTAGTATCCATGTGAAGTGAGAACCATCCGGGCAGCTCCTAAATGTGTGCAATGTGAATCAAATACATTTTTACACGAAATGCAAAGGTTGACCTAATACTACTTTGCTTTTCTTCACGTATTGGTGCCAGGAACGGGCAGCTTTTTCACTCTGTCTCTCCTCCTGTCTCGGCAGGCTGTACCAGCACTGCTGTGCCACATATGAAAGTGCCTCCCTGCGTATGTTCAGGCTGGGCCGTACAGATACAATCCGATCAGCCTCAAGTGCCTCAGCTGCCTTCGTCAAGGCCTTTGATGACCCCAGCAAACAGGTGTGAGGAGAGTGTGATGTATCTTCTATTTACAGAATCAGTTTTGGCAGTAAACTGACCAACTCCGATTACAGCCCAAACTCTCTGACCTGAGGATGCTGGTTTTTATCAATCAACCTAAACACCAAGCGGTACAACAGTTGGTTCAAAGAGAACTCGGCTGTGTCATGCAACAGCATGTGAGCCCTGAGCCTTTATCCATACAACAGAAACATCACTGGAGTTAGAAAAAGATACAGCCAGAGATGGAGCCAAAGATCAAGTGATGATGTATAAGGCTGAGTGGCCATAGAGCATTTTCTTTTCCTGAGCGCCAGCGTCTTTTTTTCAATTGTTCCTAATGAGGAGAGAGCGTAGCAAAAGAGCTGCACTCAGCTTGTTTTTTTACCAGAGCACTCTGACTTTTTTGTGCTGCCACTCCAAGAGCTTCCAGTTGAAAATCTCTGAACTTTTCAGAAAGGTGCTCGTATATCCTGCTATTGGTGCTCATGGTTAATAAAAACAATGTCAAACAAATAGATAGTAACCCCAGATAGACAATAAAAAGCAAAAGGGTGATGCTTGTTCATCATATAATGATGGTTAGACTGGTGATATGCTGTCAAGATGTTGTCATAGAAACAAACCCATGTACAGCGCTTCATCAAAAAAGCTCTGGGATCGCTGGGATGAAGCGCTCCGCTGCCCTGCCAGGGACAAACGCTATACGGACACACACCCGAATGAGTACAAATCATTCTTCTAATGTTGAGGAATTTCAGCGTTTCAAGTCAAAATGTTTAAATATACAGCATGTGAACACTGGTAAACAATAACCTACTATATGATGTGTTATAACGCTTCTGTCCTTTTCCTGTTTTTACCAGAATACAGAGAAAGTTGGTCTAATGGAGAAAGCTGTTAACGCACATAGGTCATATACTAACATGGTGAGTATTCACAGCACCAGGATTAGCAGAGTTAAGGACAAGATATTATATATTTTTCTTATCGTCAACAAATCACATGCGCAGAGCCAAATGAGAAATGAATTAATACACGTATTATTATAACAAGCATTGTGTGTATCAAGGCCTGATAAATCTTCTTCCTCTGAGCCATAGAGTCCATGGTTGTTTTAAAAATAAAAAAGCAGCACTGTGTGACATCTTCCTTCATTAGCATGAACACACACTGCCGTTTATTTTCACTCAGTCCCACATACAGCGTCCTGCTGCCACAAATACTCACTTGAACACCACCAAGTCCCCAACAAATGTACTATTTCCTCCAGTTTGAGTTACGTTTGCAGGCCTTATTTATTTGTAGTTAACACCTAGTGACTCTCAAACAAATGAATTGTCTCCATCCCCACAGGCGATCAATGGCCAGGCCATAGACAGACACCTCCTGGGCCTTAAGATGGTGGCCGCTGAGGAAAAAGTCTCCATACCTGATATCTACACAGACATCGCCTACACCAAAGCCTTACACTACAAGCTATCTACAAGTCAGGTAAGGGTGGTGAACCGCCACTACATAATGGCAAAGATATTTTTTCCTATGACCAAATACTGAGACTCAGCAGAATCCTGGATGGAAAATACGCCTCATGTATTTAACCCCATTACCAAAGCCGTTGGTTAAGTAACCGCTACATTCCCATTTCTTCACCAGGTACCGTCCAAGACTGACTGCGTCATGTGTTTCGGCCCGGTTGCACCCAACGGATACGGCGTGTGCTACAATCCTATGAGCGATCACATCAACTTTGCTGTGTCGTCTTTCAACACCTGTAAAGAAACAAACGCAGCACATCTGGCCCAGGCTGTGCAGGGTGCACTGTTGGACATGAGGACACTGCTGGAACAAACCCCAAGAGCCAAACTCTGAAGGTCCTCCGGACTTTCATAACCTCTTCAAAGATGACGTGCGGCCCGGCTCGCCTCGGTGATGAGTCGCACTTGATAGGAAGACCACTGTTAGTGTGATTGAGTGATAATTAGATGACTGAACCCCACACCTGGTGCACGGCTAACAAGCTCCAGTATTCTCCCCACGTTATTGATCATCGTCATGTACTTTAAATAATGTGTAATACCTGTGCTGTAATGAGTGGGAGGTGCTGTTCCTCTGGTGGTACAATGCACAATTAATAATGATGCACAGTTGTTTTGACAGACGGTTCTGTTTCAAAGTGTAACACTGAAACATCATTAACATAAATTATCTTATGGATAGATACTTTTTATAATTTTTTATTATCAATAATTAACCTGACGAGGCAAGACGCAGCGATCAATTGATTCTATTGACAAGAATTGGCTGTTTAGCCACAAACTGGTTCATGCTTCTGTGCCTTCGACCTCCACAGAGCCACGCTGCTGCTTCAGGGGACGTCTTGCTTCATGGCAGTGAACGTGGCTGCTGTGGTTTTACTCCGACAGAACTTTAAGATTGCATTTGTTAAATGCTCCATTGCTGCATTGTACGGAGTCCGCCAGAGGTCACATGGTAGAATCATACGGGTGTGGAAATCTGAGCGCGCAGATGAAGTGTCCAGTCTCCACAGACTAACCATGCATGCAAACAGGTCGATAAACTGAGCTCACTGCATTAGGCATTCAGGATAAATCCAGAAAATTGTAATTCCTTTAAAAAAAGACAAGCAGGTCGCAGCAGGTTCGCCATGATACACTTACTCTTTAATTGTTGAAGTGCAAGGTCCATTTCAAAATGCGCCTCTTGGCCTCTACTTTGTTGTCACATGTTAATTATGCATTAGCAATCCAATAAGATTTACGCTGTAATCTAAGTGGCTGATGCTAAATATTATATTTGCGGTACAATGGACTTTATACATTTTATAGCATCCTCACTTTTTTCAGACTGATTAATAATCTTTGCTTTCCATGCCCTTCATTTTAAGGATTTTTATTAATCTGTGCTCTGTGATTTCCACATCCATATTTAACTTGTCTACCATATGACACCCAGCGGGTGGCAGTATTGTTCTGCTTTGATGTCTTCCACAGTGTCTTATTTTCCACCAATGACAGTCACAGAATTGAATAACAATTAAAAACAGGATCTTTTATTTATTTTTATCAGTTTAAAGTTGCCATGTTTAAAATGATGTAATATGACCTTATGTTGTGATGTGACAGGTCACATATTGTTTCCTGAATTTAACATTTGTTTTCAAAACATTTGTACATTTGTAAATGTAAGAAAATAAAGAAATAAATAAAATAAAAAATCTTCCTTTTTCTGTATGTAGCACTGACATTGGTTTGCCTTATGTGAAGCTATTGTGCTGCAAGATTCTTACTGTTCTTACTGGGCAGTCAGCATTTCAATTCATGTTGTTGTGCAAGATAGTCAGCACAGTAGGTTTAATGTAAGAGGTGTAATTATTCTGAATGCAGAAATTAAGCTAATGATATTTGTTTTAGGCCCCCCCCCCCTCTCCATTATCCAGGTCCCTTACCGCCCCCATCAAATCAAATGTAGGCTAATTGTCTCCCCTGAATTCTAATGTTGATTATTATTCTGTTTGTATTATTCTGATTATTATTCTTAGTATTTATTATTTATATTACATATTGATTATATTAATTTTGTATTTATATTCTTATATTATTTTTATTGTATTTTAGTTATATTATGTTACTATAAAAACTCCAATTCTCTGAGATTGAAGTTACATAATAACATTTCTAAATAATAATAAATATTAAAATCATTTTTTGTTGTTTTTACCTTCAACTGCCCTAATACGCCATGTAAATAGAAATTGTATTCAGGAGTGTTAAACAAATGCAACGGTAAGAAGTTTGAGATTCAAACTTTAATTGGTGTTAAACACAGCAGCCAGTCAGAAATGCGAAACTATTTTGCAATCTTAAAAAAAAGTATTCCAACGGAAAACAAGCAGCTACAAAGGAACAAGTCTGAGGCTACTGGAAAAAAGGAAGGATTCCTCTTAACTTTAACAAGAAAAAAGCCCTCGAGCCCTGCGCTGGGTGTTTCTCAGCCAGGTTGTTCACTGCGGGTCGCAGAGGGAGATGTTCACTCTGCTGGTCTCTCAGAGAAGAGACTGCTGATGGTGCTCCTACCATGCTTCTCTTTAGGGGCCTGGGAGAAGGGACGCTCCTCGTCTGCTTTCTCCGGGTGAATCTTGATAAGGTCCTGGAGACGTGATGGTTTCATGGCCTCATTTGAGAAAACCTTTTAAATAAGCACATCGGAAGTTGTGCATTGGTGGGGGAAGGCACCATGCTGACATGTGTTGTAAAGCGCTTTGAGGGATCGCAAAGATTGGCATTGCAGAACATTTACCATTTACAAATCCAAAATTTAGATACTCACTAGAATACTGGCGGCATTTTGTTTTACTCTGTGCCATTTCGCAGGTAAGCTATATATTGTTTGCTTGTGGGAAAAAGTGAAAAGAAAAACAAAGTTGCGCAAATGTATCTTATTGCTTTTGCGCGGCAAAAGTAGCGCAGGTCACACTGTCAACATGAATGTACCTGCAGCATGGGACTGTCCCAGCTGGGCTCAAGCTGCTGGTGTTACCGTGGCTCAGCTGCTCAGCTGGCAGGGCTCTGCTTTTAATTATGTTTTAGAAAAGTGTTTACAAATATTTCTTATGTTTGGTTTGTGTTAATATGCTTTTGCAACGTTGTAGCCTTTTGTATACAGTTATGTCAATAAAGCCACTTGAATTGAATAGTGTCACAGTGTGTGTTTCTCTTGTAAATCTGTGACCACGTCAGTGACACAGCGTTCATGGAGTATCTTTGGAAAAACATTCATGCTTTCGAGCAGTGGCGGCTGAGGCACTGTTTTTTTTTTTTTTTTTTTTTCAAGCAGCACTTTATCGCCCAGCAAAATAAAAATAAAAGTCTAAAAACAACACACAAAGTTGCCTGAACGCTGGTCAGAATCAATTCAGAATTTGGTTTATTGCCAAGTAATTTTACACTTACAAGGACTTTGCCTCGCTCTTTTTTTCAAATCTTAGATTTATCAACATAGCACAGCCTATATGTACTATATACTAGTAGGGCTGCTACTGATGGTTTGTTCTAATTGTTCAAATGAAATGCATTTTTCTCAAAGCACTACTGACATGTTTGATGCCAGCAGAAACCATGGAATAGTGAGATTTATTAATCCTGTGATGTATTATTGCAGGTCCATAAAGTGGAAGGTTAAACCCTTAAATAAATCTAAAGCTAACAGGGAGAAAAGTGAAACTAGATCATTATGAGCCGACATTTCAGGCCTCCAGGAACGAGGATCCATCTTGACGCTTTTCAATGTTACACTGCAAGAAAGATCAGTAAGTATAATTTAGCAATTCATTTCTATTGGCTCATGTGTGTTTAAATAATTTATTTTCCTTAAAGCGAATGACATAATGACCAGGATAGCAGAAAAAAAATAGTTTTCCTTCATACAAACTTCTAATTCTATAAATGATGCCAAATTAAGGGTCGTTTTTTCTCTCACATGTAGAGTCAGAGCTACCTCCTTTATTCCAAATCTGAGAGTCTTGTTTCAGGGGAAACTAAATGAATTGGGAGAAATGTAAAATGTGAACACACAACACCTCTATTCTTTTTGATTAAAAAAAAAAATCCCTCTTTCAAACTCTATATGAGAACAAATGTCTGGTTATTGTGGATATTATTTACAGTGGAGAGCAGGGAGGCTTGGCTTGTGGTTGAGAAGTGAAAGTAAAAGTAAAAACCTATGAAACGCGCTGACACTCCGTTTGACTTTTGAGGTCTTTAGTTAAAGGTTTTCATCTTCAGCTCACCAGAACCAGCCCTCAGCTTCATCTTCATCTCCTCTGTCACTGAAGATGCTCCACAGTTTAAACCCCTGTGCGCTGCAGACTGGAGGCTTCTGCTTTGAAAACAGCCGCAGGTAAACCAACACTGCATCTATTGTTACTGTCACTGCTAAAATGGTGGAGGAAATACTCAATGGCTCAAATCTGACAGGACTTTCTTCTGTGCTCATTTATAAATCCATGATTGAGCAGCATACTGAATAGTTGATGTTGATGGCAGGATGATAGGAGACAGGAGTTGATAGGATTGAATCGTCTCGTCTTTCTGTCCGTCTGTCTGTGTCCTGCTCATTCATCATTTCCAGGAATGCAGTTTTGGAGTCTAATTTGTCAGAGTTCGGCTGCAAAGCTCCCAGTGCCAGAAAGACAGGGACCACCATTGCCGGGATTGTTTACAAGGTGAGGATCAGTGTTGCCTACAGGACAGCTGCTCCTGGTTGTGATGTGTGTCTGCATGTTTAGAAAGTATACTCCTGATACAGCCAGCTTTGGTGAGTATTTCCTGTCCTTGTCTGTCAGGATGGAGTGATCCTGGGAGCAGACACCAGGGCGACAGATGACATGGTGGTGGCTGACAAAAACTGCATGAAGATTCACTACATTGCTCCTAAGATTTAGTGAGTACAACCAGAGTTTGCCGTCTCTTCCACAGGCTCATATGTCCGGTGTCGCTCTTTCTTTACAGCATTTCACAGGATTACTTTTTGTATCATATGACTTTTATTTCTTATATACTGTTCTAGGGGGTTTGTATTACACGTATTGACATTATGCTTTGTTGTTGTCTTAATTGAACCCCACTTTAACAGAACTATTTGCCGGGCAGGGAGAGGCAGCTGTAGTTCAGCATGTGGTCCAATGCTTGTGTGGTGATTCAGTCCCAGGCTCCTCCTGTGCTTGTGTTTAAGAATCCTTGAGGAAGACGCTCCCCATAAGTGTATTGCAAGTCATGTAACTGCATTTGTATGTATATAAAGGATGAAGAATTAGTTACTTATTAAAGCATCTCAGAGATTGTGACTTTTGTGTGGTTTGAATATTGAAGTATTGTAATAACTGACCTCACAGAGTTGGTTTCTAAGTGCTGTTAGCAGCAGTAAAAATGACCGAGCTAAAGTACTGGAGCCAGTTTATGAACGTGTCCTCTGTTTAACTTGTTAAACTGTCCTGGATGTTCTGCAGCTGCTGTGGTGCCGGCGTGGCTGCGGACGCAGAGATCACCACACAGATCATGGCGTCCAACGTGGAACTGCACATGCTCAACACAGGGCGACCCCCACTCGTCACCATGGTAACCCGACAGCTGAAACAGATGCTGTTCAGGTGAGGGTGACAGGGACATAAACGATACAAAGCACAAATGGTCCGATGTAACGCTTTTGTAACTTTAGTTTGAAGTACCCTAAATGTGTCTTTTCTCTTTTGTCTTCTTGGGCGTCTAACTTCATTAACATCCTTGTTCCTCCCAGAGAAAGAGAGAGAGAGCAGCATGTTGTTGTGACGTCTGTTTGGTTTTTCAGGTACCAGGGTCACGTCGGTTCATCTCTGATCATTGGAGGAGTGGACGTGACTGGAGCTCACCTGTACAGTGTTTACCCACACGGCTCCTACGACAAACTGCCTTTCCTCACCATGGGTACGTGCTACTGTACCGTATACCTCTGTATGTGGGGAACAGGCTGGGCAGTTGTCTGAAAGGGTACTTCAACCATAGAAATACAGCCGAATGAATACAGTTTGCTCAGGACCAGCATGTAAAACCATACCAAACATGACACAAAGAAACTATTCTAATGTTCGACTGTGGTTTCAGGATCTGGATCTGCAGCTGCTGTCTCTGTATTTGAGGACAGATTCAAACCAAACATGGAGGTGAGGCTGACTGTCTGCTTTCCTTTTTTGGCAGATCTTATTGAATGGGATGTCTGTTATAATAAAGAATACAGTTTATACTAAAGGCATGCGGTGCACTGCAAATGACATCATAATGTAGATGCCAAAAACCCAAAAGAAAGAGGTTAATCATCTTGGTAGAGAAGTAGAACAAAACAATGACTGAATGCAAGAACACAGAGCATTTATTTGCCTACACTATGATATTGTACTAGTTTTTTTTAATTCTCAGACATATAAACCCATCCCTACAAAAAGCATAATTTTTTCCATCAAATATAGTGTGTCAAAAGCGACTAGGGATGAGGTGTGAACACACATCATCTCTAATTAAATCCATCTGCTGCTGCTATCACTGTCATGGTGGTCGGATCGAGTTTTCATGATATAGGTTTTCCAATAGTACTGAATGTTTAATGGCTCATTTACCTGGTTTAGACCCAAAAGCCCGACTCAATCTACTCGTGCTCAGCAGCAGGCAAAAGTCAATGCAAAACAAGGAAGAGCTTGAAGGCAGAGCTGATGGCTGGAACACTAAGTTGTGAGAACATAAGACGATCTGGAATGAATAGGAACGATCCGGTATATATACAGTATGGGTGTACAGTATATACAGCAAGGCTAATGAGGAAGTAGGAAATGGGGTGTGGGGGAGTGAGGTGAAGGGAAATGGCAGTAAGTTTTTCCTTATCAGCGTCAAGGGTCTTAGATCCGTACTGAGTAGCCTGATTTTGAAAACGTCATTTATTTGTAAAAACTCCAACTCACGACCAAGCTGTCATCATTGTTCTCCAAAAGCTCAGTTTCACCCCTCCACACTAAAACATGAGGCGGACACTTTCATATTTATCCACTCGGGAGGCTGTTTCAGAAAGCTCTGCTTTCTAGTGTCAAAATGCTATCTTAATGTGTTGAATCATACAATATAGAGTCAGTTAGTTATGCTGTATTAAGGTAGTAATACCGCACACACATTACAATGAATGAAGCCCATAGTTGCAGTGGTAATGTACAGAGGATGTGAGAAGATGGGGAAGCTAAAAGCTTTTGTTGGATTTCAAGAGTTGAAGGCTGAGTTTCTGTACAAACCATTGCAACCACTGCATTCCCCGTTATGTATCGACCTGGAAAATGAATCTGCACAAAAAAATCCCTGATTTGTTCATTTTTGTCACATCCTCCAATATGGCCACCAGAGGATGTTGTTAGTGTTCAGTACCTACTCAATCATATCTTCTTCTTTCTCGGTCTCTTCTAATAATGTGTCTCTCCCTTTCAGCTGGAAGAGGCAAAGCAGCTCGTACGAGATGCCATCACTGCAGGGATTTTCTGTGACCTGGGTTCAGGCAGCAACGTGGACTTGTGTATTATCACCGAGGCTGGAGTGCAGTACCTGCGGGGCTACGACAAGCCCGCGACTAAGGGCAAAAGGTGAGCCATCATACACGTACCTTTTGCCTTTTGTTTTTTAGCCTTTAATAGTTGGTTGTATCAATGTTGTTAGGCAGCTTTCTATGGAGCCAGCAACTTGAATTTTGGCATTGAAAATAAATTTGGCATTGAAAAAGGAAAAATATCCATTGAAACATTTGTATTGGCACTGAAACAAGTATTGGCACTAAAAAAAGTTCCACAGAAACATAAAACACAGGCATTAAAAAATATTTTATTTTATTTTAATATTTTTTCATTATTTTTGTATTATTTTTTTCTAAATAATGTGAAGAAACATGGTTAAAATTCAACCATTCTGTCCAACAATATAAAACCCGATTTAATAATTTTCTTTTCATTGAGTATTATATAATTGTAATAGGCCTGTAGGATGTAAAAATGCCCTCAAACCAAATTTAACAAGATAGCATTTAAATCTCGTGCTTGAAAAACATGCACGTGTCCTAAATGTCCCAACATGTTTAGTGTATAAGTGTTAAAAACACCTTAGGCTTTGCTGTTTTTGCGTCTCTGAACAAGAAAACTGTGTAAATCTGAGAACCACCCATTGACACCCAGCAAATGTCCAGTTACAACACAAATGAGACTTTTTCTCCTTCTTGTCTGTCTTTTTTTCAGAGAGGGACAGTACAGGTATAAGCCTGGCACCACGGCCGTCCTGACCAAAACTGTGACTCCACTCTCTCTGGATGTGGTCGAAGAATCTGTTCAGATCATGGACACTGAATAAAATGCTTCTAGTGGATTTAAGTCTTTTCAGCATGTAGCCTAATACATTAGTGTACTAAATAAAAAGAAAGATGGTGTGGTCGATGGATTTAGAACAGGTTGTTTACTATCTCTAAAGCATCATGGTAGGAAGTAGTTTTTTAATAAAAGCTTTTGTGTGTTAAATGTTCAATGTCTGCAAGTTATTTGGTGACTGCACTTGAAGGACTGGAAGACTACTTTTACTTCAGCTTGTATTTATTTTTCCTTTTCTTCCCAATGAATAAAAATCACACTTTTGCACAGCATGTAGTCACATAAACTACACTGTTTATGTTCAAATTATTAGAGAAATAATAAAAAATCAGTAGCAACTAGTACCTGCAACCAGGAGCTCAACACCTCAAACTATGAAACGCTTATTAAAAGCTTGATGTTTAAATGATGTGTCTTACTGGAAAATGGCTGAACCTGGTACACATACTTTTTTTAATTATATTTTTAAATTACTCTGGTAAAAATCATAGGTATTTTGCCTGACTGGCTTTTAAACAGACTTGCTATCGTCTTCTTTACTTTTGGTCATCCAGCTTCACCGTGCGCTACAGCCCGGTATATACAAACACCATATCCAAACCATAATCTATGCACTGTCGCTAACATCCCCGCCCGTTTAGAGAGTTTGGGTATTTCTCACCAAGCGCTCCCAAGTAGTTAACCCCGCCCACTTGTTCCAAGGTGATTGGTTGAGCCGTTGAAAAGGCGTCGTTTGAATTTCAGTTGCATGTTGTTGTGTTGCTGACTGACTGCTCGGAGAACGTCACTGCTTTTCCCCGTATTTTATAAAACATTGAATACAGGAATATTGTTCAATTCCACGGGTACGTTTACACTCACTTTATTGGTTTAGCGAAGTTTTAAAAACAGCGAGTTCAACTTAAAATAGCAGCTCAAAGTTACACTGTCGTTGAAGCGACTTAACGTGGTAGCGTTAGCAATAGTTGTATGCAGACGTTATTTTAAAAATGCAATAACGTTACTTTAAAAATACAATAACGTTACTTTAAAAATACAATAACGTTATGCTTGACCTAAAGTAAGGTTAGCCCCACTAACTGTGCTCCGTAACGACTCCGCGACTCGGTCACATCGACAAACATTTCGGGGAAAACAAAGATTTGAATCCGTTGTGCAGCATTTTGCGGTTTGCTTCTCCAAAGGTATTTTTCCTGTTTCTTGTTTGTCTAGAATATTACAAATGAGGCTACACTTTAGGTATCTTACTTATGTTGTGTTAGGAAATAACGTACATGTTCTGCAGTAGCGCCGAGATGGGAAAGTGGCTGATAGTTTGCCGCTATGGTTCAGCGGCACATGCCTATCCCTGGAGCGGCATGCTGCTGGTGTTCCACTGGCATGTACCGTTTCCTAACGGCAGGTGCCGCTTGAAAGTGGTGTCCCACTGTCACACTGTCACACCAGTAACGTGTCCACAGATGCATATTTCCCATAATTTAATCTTTTTTTCTGTATTTATTGACAATGTTGCGCCACATAGCGCCGTAAATAAAGGATTGTATAACGTTAAGTGTATCTCGTCTAACACCGCAGCCAGTCTGACTAATCGATACCAGAAATTAAGAGCTAAATAACTAAACAATATTTATGTTGGCGTGTTTAATAGTGGAATGCGATCATGTGTATCAACGTTGGAGAACATTACCAGGCAAACGTGAGACACATTATTTATTATTCACCATAAATACTGTGAATGTTGCTACCATTGTGGGTTAGGGTTAAACACGTTTTGAACACCGGCACAGCCTCTGATCCAGGGACATGGCTGATGGGACAGTTGGACTCCCCATGGAGGACTAGCTATCCATTGTGGGATGACTAGAGTTCAACAACACCTAGATGATAAAATCTAATCTAAATCATTGTTGGTGTCTGTATTTGTTTAGATTTAACCAGCAAATTAGAAGAATTAATGGTATTCCATTAATTCTTCTAATTCTCCTAGAAGGAGATTACGTGAAGGTTTTTTTTTTTTGTTTTTTTTTATAAATTGATTTAAACATGTCATGTCTTCAATCTTTCACAGTCAGACTTGGTTGCAGTATTTTTTTCTTCTTGTGCTCCTGAGCTGTGTGTTGGAGGCGATGCGTCATGATGAATCTGCCAGCCGCAGGAAGGGCAAAACCCCTAAACATCGCCCCCTGCTGCCGGCCCCAGGGACCTCTGCTTCAACCAACCGGCCCCCAAGACTTAGTGGAGCATCAAGTGAGAGTAAGCTAGCGGGGCTGACCTTTGAACTAATGATGATATTCCACTCACAGAAATAAGTCACTGCTTTTATCAAAACTAAATGCAAGTAACATTTTGAAAAAGGTTAGGTTTAGGTAAACTGGTATTTTAAAAGCCTGTCCATACT
Organism: Bovichtus variegatus; assembly: GCA_943593645.1. Classification (NCBI taxonomy): domain Eukaryota; kingdom Metazoa; phylum Chordata; class Actinopteri; order Perciformes; family Bovichtidae; genus Bovichtus; species Bovichtus variegatus. The sequence continues at coordinate 11,523,268 of CALSCE010010647.1, forward strand.
CCATAAGCTCTTTCATCCCACCTGTATAAAACACATTTCCCTGGTGTTTAGTGAAGTAGGATATTTGAGCACGGTATTGTCCTCATTACTTGAGAGGAAAGTCCTGCCATAACAAACACTCAAACACTGTATTTGTTTTTCCAGAGCGGCCCCCTGTGTCTCCCAAGAAGAGACGTTATCGACCAGGAACCAGGGCTTTAATGGAGATCCGCAAGTACCAGAAGAGCACCGATCTTCTGTTCAGGAAGGGACCCTTCGCTCGCCTGGTGAGTCCAACAGCAGCAAACCATGAGGAGAGGATGATGGCTGTACCAAGCTGTTCTTCATGTGTGCACAGGAGTAAGACTCCGTATTATGTAGAAGTTGATTTATTGAACTGCTCTCTTTTGAGAACTGAGAAATTCTTACCAATTGTCCTTTGCAAATCCAAACTAACCAAAACTAAAGTTTGCAAAGTCTTCTGGGCCCCGCTGCAGTCTTCGTTGGTTTAATCTTGGTTTCTTGTCTTGGTTCAGGTTCGTGAGGTGTGCCAGAGTTTTTCCAATGAAGCTCTCCTGTGGCAGGTCTACGCTCTTCTGGCCCTGCAGGAGGTAAGCTAGCATGCTGTCATTCTTAGCAGTACAAATGATTCAGTGGACGAATATAGTGTTTACCTCTGGTCAGGCATGTGCAGAAGATGTCATAAAAGGCGATTTTTGTAAATAATGAAATAAACATTCATGGAATGGGTAACGGCCATCGCCCTGGATCACTAATATCCAACCAATATAATGGCATGTGCTCAAGCCCCCCTTTGAGGTCTATGTGTGCACCTGCAAGCTTCTGGTCAGCATACTGAAAACTCTCAGACATGATCCAGATTGAGGATTTCACACAAGGATAAAAGTGTGAATAAGGTTGTCTGTGCGGTTGTCACACCTCTGGTTCAAAATAAATCATTGGACATGCATAATATACTGTTTAACCATCATACAACAATATAATATACACAACACAATATAGTATATAGTGCATCTAATTGTAGAGTTCATTCGCTGCACTTAAAACCTTATGTTTCCTTGTCTGAAAGCTATAGTTGAGCTACAAGTTATTAAAACGGCATACATTTTTTTTTTTTTCATAGCAACATTAGCATTCATTTGGTGTCATGTTTGTGTCCACCTGATGAATGCTAATGCTCCACTATGTTTACCAGATGGTTACTCCATGTGTCTGCTGTTTGGTGCTGAGCAGGTGGTGCAGAGCAGGTGGAGCACGGTGGGCTCGTCAGCTGTTTCCCAGAGAAGGGCAGGGAAGGGTCGTTACTATGAGCAAAGCCACCGTGCGGAAATGTTCCTTCGGTTAATATACTTGTAAAAACACCGGGGTTACTGATTACACCAGACATTTGACAAGTGAAGATATTCTTCTATAACAGCAGCCACTCGAGGCAATGCTTGGGATTTGCTTCTCAAATGCTGCCGTTGTGGTATTAAGCCGTGCCAATACTTTTTATTCCATTAATTCTTCCCCGGATGTTTTTTTGTTTTTTTTCAATCTTAATTTTTAATCATTGATGATGAACCATGATTGTCCGTTGGGAGTAGAAACTAACAGCCACTCTGAGTTAAACAACAATAAGCTAATTTCAATCACCTGATTTTTCTTCCTCCTCGTCTTCCAAGGCTGCAGAGGCGTTCCTCATCATGTTATTCTCGGATGCCAACCTGTGTGCCATCCACGCCAAGCGAGTCACGATATTCCCCCGTGACATTCAGCTGGCCCGGAGGATCCGCGGGGTGGATAATCTGTAAAAACAACAGTGGGCAAGCAGCAGCAGCAACAACAGGAAGGACATGTTGCCATAGTTCCCATGTCAGTCTGTTCTGATACTATGATACTTTTAGTCTGTTCAAACGGTATAACTGTTTTTAACCTTTTCTGATTTTTGTGCTACATTTGGTTTGGAATTGTTTAGGAGAAAACTTTTTTTTTTTTTCCATTTTCCTTGGCAGAAGATCACAGGTTTTATGAAAAGGCACCAAGTTCAAATTGAGTTTACGGCTGTGACTGTAACAGTTGGACTGTTAATCAGGAGAAAAGAGTCAGAATCCTTGTCAAGCAGCTGTCATTTTATACATGAATACTTTTTATTATTATTACTTTATTTACATATTTGATCTGATGTTATTGTAAACTGTGTTGTATTGCGTTTGATTTATTGATGTGTACATATTGTTCCCCGTTCAAGTAAACTTATTCTGTTAATAAACAAGATTTTTTTTTGTATTTCGTACCTGGTGTATTATTTTGCTCTGTACACATTCAATCTCTTTGTATCATGTTTTCTTCAGTCAAACAGAAAAGTCACATGAAAGAAGCCCGTTTGCTCCAACGCTGCCCAGGGATGGAGGGAAATGTTGTTTTTTTTCTTTCATTCTTGAGTGTGCCGGGCTGCAGATGTGTTTGTACCTGCACTCTGAGTCAGCTGGGGCAGCCGGCGAGACGGGAGGGACGGGTACTGAAGCTGCTGTAACGGAGACGTCGAGGACGGGATGAAAGCAGATCTCGGGTCAGTACTCAGAGGGAAATGATTCCAAAAGTTGAGAAGTGAGAGTGCATCAATGGACTGGAGAGGAAAATCTGCAACAGTGCAAAGACAGCAGGGAGTCACTGAGGAGCAGAGACAGAAGACTTTAATCATGATGTAGCAAGTCTGCCATGACTTATTGTTGGGTCAGGAGCTGAAAAGAGATGATTGACAGCCGGTGCAGAGATGTGCAAGGTAATAATTGACTGTTTCAAATGATCAATGTTTCATTTGTTACAGTGCTGAGTGCCATGGACTTTAGCATTGTTTTAGTTCAGGTCATTTTAGTCTTGTTCATTTAAGGGTTGATTTGACTCTGTATAGAGTTTTAATTCTGACTTTGTTTCTAGGACGGCAGCTTTTTTGAGTTTCATTTGAAGCGTGGATTTTGGTTTGGTAATTTAACTAGTAGAATAAATTGACAATTCCAACAGTGGATGGTCGGCTTACTTGCTGTGGGTTAACTGCCATAACTGGCTATTAAGAACATTTACCAAAACTAACTTAATTAAAGCCCCTGTGTCTCAATTCAACTAACTGGAAAGTCTTCAGTCATGATCGCTGGATTATAGAAACTTTGACTCTTCTGGGGCCATATTCACAAAGGATCGTCTTTAAAACTGCGAATCTTGCAAAATGGCACCAAAGCTCCGTGTCCACATGGGCCTGAGGGTTCTACAAGCTGTGTGTATGGGACATCACGTTACCTCAGTAACATGGGTTCATGTGGGTTAATAATTGTAACTATAATCTTCTAGCTTTTTGTTTTGAGGTTATGTTACTATAGGGGTCTGTCTGTCTAACTTTTTAAGAATGCATATCAAGTACTTCAAACTCTGTAGTATGCACAGGCATGACTGTTGCAAAAACATGGATTTTATCTAAATCAATAAATCAGTTTATTTTTGTCATTGGTAGAAGAAAATAAATCTTACACACACCACACACGTTCTGTCCATTTATTCTGAATGTACACATTACAATTTGTCTGGATAAAATGTATCTGTTCATATTCGTATCTACACAGCATATAAATAATCTTCATTTGTACTGTACATTCCCATCAACATTGGTAAAGATCATGTGACCTTTGAGACAGACCCGACGGACATGCACCAGAGGTAATGTCCCAGTCATACCAAGAAAACTCAAGTGTGTCTGACGCTGGTGTGAGCGAGGCCTGCCCCCAGGAGAACTGCACATTTAAAAAGAATATCTGTACATTAGAAGAAAAAGCTTGGTCAGTTTGCACTTCATGCATTCTTATTGTAAGGCTTCTCAACAACATAGTACTCTTAACTGTCTGATTCCTGTGTGTAAGTCTTGGAGCCAGTCCGACCATCAACAGGAACAAACCAACATTGTTCATTTAAGGCTGATGTTTTCTGCCTAAGCTCCATTTGTTTCAACATTTGGTTTCTTGTTGCTGGCAGCAGCTATTGTCAAATCAATGTCAATGATAAACAGGAAAACCCCACAATTTGAGATTTAAAACAAAACAAAACACGGAGAACAAAAAAATGTGCCGACATATGAAGCTGCTCAGTTCTGCATGTTGCATTTAAAAGTCCGCCCGGCCTCTGCCTTCATCAAACACAGCCCTTTGACATTAAGGCTTCAGAATGAATTTAAGTTACACACGAATGAAGCTGAACGACAACACAGCGGTTCATATTCCCAGCAGCTGTATCAATGTGACACTGCTCATCACAACAAACTGCCACACATGATTTTACAACACAATAAACTCTTGCATATTAGAAACGCCTTCAGCATAACATTAACATTGAACAGCAGCGCGCAGACTGGACCTTGATGGAGGTAGGATTTGTTGCAGGGCTGTATCAGACTGCATTGGTTTTAGCTTGGTGGACCTAATAAGCTGCTGCTGGCTGGAGCGGTGTGGCTCCACTGACGGGGGCCGTTTGTCCTCAGAGTACATGTGGAAATCTGCAGTGTAAACTTAGGTTGGGTAGACTTCAACATTGATGTGCTTCTACTGGGAACATCCCAATAGGAACGAGCTCACAGACACGCTGCAGCAGGACTACTGCAGTCCGTAATGTTGTAATAACATTTTTCCACTAACTTACTGGGTGCTTTCTTTGTCTCCGTTATATTGTAAATTGCTATATTCTAACACCTAACCCGCGTGAAAATAAAGGGTGATTGAATTATGAACGGTACATGTGGCGATAGTGAGATGAAGACACTACATGTGGCGTGGTGAAGTGGTTTTGGAAAACAATTAGACAACTGATAATCTTATTCAATCTAATAATTCATTCAGTCTCCATAACATGAACAAAAAAAAAAAAAAAAAAAAAGTGAAAATGCCCAAAACGGGAAAAAAAAAAGCATTTTTTTCACAAATGAGACGCTGCATTCACAGAATGTTGACATTTTGACTTAATAGATGAGTTAAATCAGTGATCTGTGGCACTCAGCCGGGGGATTCATTCATTTAAATGATCATGATATTAAATGATTTCTTTACAAAAGGCTTCATAGTTGACCAAAAAATAAAAAAATTAAAATCTATAGCTGTTCATAGAATATGATCTAATCTAACAAATATATAAATCTGAAAATATGTTGAATACATGTCTAATACATTTTTCTTGTTTTGTTCTCTCACAAAACTAAGACCAGAAATGTAAAAAATGTTACTCCAACTTACATGACGGGGGAAATGAGTTAGTTTAATGAGTTAAATGATTAATACTAAGTCTTAAGTACTAAGTCAAACATTTTCTGATTTTCAACTCATCAATTAATCAACTATTTGTTTCATCGATAGTAAAAATAACTATTTTATAACATTTCGCAGTACATACATTTGAAAACAATCAGAGCTGATGACTTTGGAAAGTTTAGTAAACCTGACGTAGAAGAGCAGCAGCTTCTCACTGTGCCAAATCACTCAATGGGTTTAGACATTTCATGGTAATAAAAGGCAAATAGAAAAACTAAAAAGACTTCTTCTGTTTAACATGTATCTATGGAATAAAACTCATCTCTGCCTGAGGATCACCGCCAAGCGTGGGACAGTTGACATCTTCTGTGTGGGTTAGTGGTTCCTACCAGGTTAACATGTTGACTACATTAGCTCAGCTACCGTAGTCAGCAACAGTTTAAAGTGAGACTCCACCCAGTGTGAAGCTCTCTGGGTGGAGCATCACTTTGAGTCCCACTGTTCCTGATGTTTGGGTCACATGATGAACCTGCAGAGTCACATCTTTTCATAGAAAACTGAGGTATTGAACACAAACAGCAGAGTAGCTGTGGCAGCAGCAGCACTACTTTAATACACGCAGGCCCACTTCCCTTAGATCTTTTAATGAGCAGGAGGCCTGCAGCCACATTAATTATGTCCATTTCCTCTTCCTGTCACTGGCTGCCAGCTGCCAGGAGGAAGTCTGCTTGTTTAACTCGATCTATGCAAACATCTGCCTGTGCGGTGAAATAAAAGATTGCTAAAACAAATGATTATCGTGTTCGAAATAGACTCTGGTCAAGTATGGAGATTACTGTCCGACAGTATGTGGACAACAGGGTGGGGGGGGTCAAGGCAGCTGAGGAGCATCTACAGCCGTCCACTGAACACTGCTCCAACCTAATTTAGTTTACCGTCTAATGATTTCAGTGGTGACACTTGTCTCCTGCAAGCCTTCTGATCTCTAGTGTTGTTTAATTATTACAGTTTCCAAACTGTTGGAGCTCGATACCTCTCAGAGGTAAGCCGAGGACTCTCAGTTGCTGACAGCAGCCTTGGGGCCAGCAGGGATGCGGGGCATCTTCTTGGCTGGACTAGGGTTGTGCTGGAGGAGGAAAACAAAGCGTACATATCAGAAAATTAACTGTTGTTAATAAAGTACTGAATGCCACTGCTGCTCTGCTATGAATGGACATGAACTCAGTATGATGTACATTCCACAGCACTCGTCACATCAGTTGTCATGTCATGTTCTTCAGCTCCTGTTCTCTAACGGAGAGACTGTTTTCAGTAATAATTACCAGTCACTTTTACGTTGCTTTTTATTTTTATTTTTCAGTCACCAAAACTCCCCTCTTCCTTCCCGGTGATGTGTCACATAAAAAGCCGGGCAGCTAAAAGGACATAGTCGCTCCTTTTTCTGGCAAACTTTTAATTTGAAACATCTGCAGGAAGTAGTTTCATTCATCAGTAACTTTAAGGGGAACTCAAATGATTTTCCACATCAGTGTGTTTCCAGGTGTTGGAGAGTTCATACGGCATGTATGAAAAAAGTTGAAGTAGAAGAAACTGGAAATAATCACAGAATGAAGACAGTATTTGTGTTGAAAATAACCACAAACTGAGCAGCAAAGTGGTGAGAACAACTCGACTGGGGAAATGTGCATAATACTGAATCTACCTTGTGAGATATCACAGTATGGGTAACTCCATCCCTCCTCAATGTTCCGACTTTTATTTGAAAATGTACAATATTGACTTTAATTTTTAATATCTTCCCTTTGTTTAATATACTTTTTTTTCCTAAATACATTAGATATAATGTTCAAGGTAGAAAAATGTTGTCCTAACGTTTATTTATCCTGTACCTCGGTGGTAGTGCTGGAGCGGACAACTTCTGGCTCTGCCGGCAGGTCATTGTCCAGAGGTCTGCGGGCGTATTCCCTGCGGTGTTTGTCATCCACCCGTGTCAGGTACCATGTCCCGGGGAACAGATCCTCCACTGAGCTTCGAGGGACGTAGCTGGCTGTGTGGGCGGATTGAAAAAAGATGATCACGGTGAGAGATGCAGGGTTCTAAATATCTAAATCAAATCCTGCTTGTGAGAGTGTCGACATCATCTCAAGGCTCCTGTAGCCAGAGCTTAGGCCAGTGCACACATTTAATAATGCATTTGCACTTTTGGGCATAATGTGCCTTCATGGTGTAGGACACTGTTGGTTAGCTGTGGATGGGCCACTGCCATTAACCCGTGTCTTTAAGTCTTTTTTCTTTACATCAAAAGCAGCTTGCCTCAAATTGCTCCTTGGGGGATGACTTCAGTGTTTTAAATAAAATTGGATTATTTTGTTGAGACAGTGATCTTAAAGACGATTAAGTTGCATTAGCTACAGTACAGCCTGAAAGTAGGCCCTACAAGATGAATCTTTTGAGTCATGTCAAGTTCCTTCTTCCCCAGTATATTGGAACTACAGTTTTAGCACCCTAAAAGATTTAGCACCCTGTTCCAGGGAGCCTGACAGAACGAGACATGAGCAGCAGTGACAGCAGGGTCATACCTAAGTGGTGCGTCTCCTCTCTCAGCTTCATGTTCTCAGAGAAGACAGCAGGCGAAACCTTCTTCCTCGAGTCCAGTCTGACCTTCAGGTCACTCAGGCTGGACACAAGCTTGTCCAGACCAGATCCTGAAACAAAGAGTCAAGAAATTACACTTTAGGTTTGTTTCTACAATTTTATAATGGCTACACTCTAATTTCAGCCACATGACACAAGTGAAGCGGAGCCTTACCGGGGGTATGGTCCTGTGTGACTCTGAGAGAATACAGAGTGGCAGCGAATCCTGAGCCGTAGGAGAAGACACCAACCCTCCGTCCTGCTATCTGTGAAGATGTGTGTCTGCAACACAGAGGCAACAAAGATTCTCCTTACATACAACGCCAAGACTTAATTCTTCAACTACTTCAATCAGCCATGTCCGGATCGTGTTTGAAATCCAGTACTTTGCAGTGACTGCACTGAACAATTGAGATGCAATTTCCTGTTTATGTAAACTGCAGTAATAAATGATTGTTGTTTGTATTTTACGATCACTGGTGAGCTCTTCAATTAGCTGTAGAAGATATCAAAATAAGCTGCGTTCATTTTTAGATGCAATAGTATCAGATAGATAGATACTTTATTGATCCCGAGGGAAATTTAGGATATCAGGTGAATATGGGTGATGGTGATGGTGTTGGTGAGCATTTCAGTGTCAGCTGGTAGTCGCTGCACAAAGCCAGCTCTGCAGTGACCTTTGCTGCCCCTGAATGAGTCCTAAATGGAGAGATGCTATGTTGTTCTTTTGAGTTGTTTTCATTTGATGTAGAGACATTTTGGTAATCAGGTAGGTTGGTATTCACAAATTCCTGGGAGATTTCTGGAGAGAAGGACTTTGTCTTCCTGCCTCTTCAGCACATGGTTGCAGCAAGTGATTAAATAGACCGAAGTCAGACACTGAGACATACTGTGCAATGAGTGATGCCAGGCAGCCGTAGACAGAGGGGGTGTACATGTTTCCGTTCTGGTTGGAGATCAGCAGGGAGGGCTTGGTCTTCCTCTCAAACAGATCTGCACTGGCCTTCATGAAGGCCTTCTCCACATCCCGGTCAAAGTAGGTGTCTTCTGGCTTTACATCTCTGCAATTCAAAACACACACGCACACACACACACTGAGCAACAGAATGACCAACGTGTTTCCTTGTCTTCCGTGTGTGTGTGTGTGTGTGTGTGTGTGTGTGTGTGTGTGTGTGTGTG
>CALSCE010010647.1:11532354-11553361 GCA_943593645.1 Bovichtus variegatus
TGTGTGTGTGTGTGTGTGTGTGTGTGTGTGTGTGTGTGTGTGTGTGTTGTGCTGGATGGTAGTCAACCCAATCTTCAGATCATGTATTCGTGAGAAGTAAAGCTTCTTAAGCATGAAGACATTTTGGTATTTGTAAGAAAAGGAAATAGTATCAGCACTAAGATAGTACTGCACATTATATTTTACATGCAATATGAAGTGAGTGAGTACCAAGAGTCAAGAATGTGGGTGGCGTAAGAAAAGGTGGAGGAACATGGAGAACTTAGTGATGTGGCAAAGGCCATCTACAACCTCTGAAGCCCTGTGACTATTATGTTCTGTGCCAACTGACGTACAGAGAAAAGGGAAATAGTTCAGTTACAGACTGTCCTTGAACCAGATAAGTGACACCTCTCGCTTCCCATGAGCCTTGTTGCTGCCACAGTCATGTGAGAAATTAGCTGAGGCAAATCGAAATTAGTCACAACTTATCATATCTCTAACAATAAGAGATCAGAGTATCTGCTTCATGTACTCGTTGGTTTCAAAACATCTCGCCAAAAGGACTGCAGCTGAAAATTAGCCAGCAGGCCAACACTGGCAAATTTACAGAAATATTGATTTGATGTGCGTTACCCTCGTAAATAAATGAATGAAATAAAATACCCTAAAAGTTTTATTTCAGAGCTCACTTACACACAACTCTAGTCTATGTTGAGAGATTATAGGATGTGCGGTGAGGTTTGAGGAGTCAGTTCATCCAAATTACAAAGACATTGACCATAAGAGACCACAACATTTTCATGGGAGCTTTTGCACTCATGATGGGTACACTGCAGTCGAGAGCGCGTATAGACTCACTTGAAACCCAAGAAGCAGCAACACGGGCACATCCTGAACGGGTGCTGCACTAGTATCTTAAAATCAGCAACAAGTCTACTCTCCAAAATGTGGGAGTGCTCCTTTAATAAAGGACATCCTTTATTAATCATTTAAAGCAGGACTTTATTCAATAGGCTAGTTTTATTCTGAGTGTACCTGAAGGCATCGAGGCCTGTGAAGGGTCCCGTCTCAGTGTTGGGGTTGGGGTGGCACAGAAAGTCATTCAGCATCAGTCTAGCCAGCGACTTCTGCACCAGCTTGCAGTACGGAGAATGGAAGACTAGATAGTCGAAGTCGTCCAGGCTGAAACGATTCTCTGAACCCTCTGTTAGGAAGAAGAATGAAGATTAGACCATACACGCCTAGAGTACACTGGTGCCTGTTTTAAACAGTTGTCATTTGCTTTGCATGGCCTCAAGTATTTGTTACACACTGAGTTTCATTTCATTGGCACAGTTGCAAAGAGCAATGTGAACCCTTTTCACTCAAATATCAGCACTTGACCTTGCTCTGCTTTATCTGCAAACACCACTCATCTTGTTGCACCTCTCCTCCATGCGCACTGCGCGAGGTACCAAATACCAACAAGGTCAGGAACACACCACATGTCAAAGAGCTGATGCGCAGGGTCTTTGTGGTGTCATGGAAACACAGCCCATTATATCAAGCCCAGAGGTCAGAGCTGGAAATGTAGTACTGCTTGATAATGCGTCACAATGAGTCTTCAATAGCCCTCATGTTCTCAGATATTGTAAATGTTGAAACATCAGGTTAAAGGCTCATCTCATTAAACTACTTTCTGTTCACTGAACTTAGGTAAACTTCTTAGCACAGCAAGCAGGTAACGTCCTAAACCCTCTTAACTAATCAGTCTATTATCTAACGAGTCCCTCCCCATGCATGAAAGCGACAGCACCTATCTTTCCTCAGAGGTATGATCTTTAACAGGGAGCAGAAATAAGATTAACCAGTCACCAACGGCAAAATTATACTGCATGGTTCGGCTCAGCTCAGATCGCTATTCGTATCAGGTACTTTTCTCGATTTTGTTTTCCACTACAGATAGCAGTCTCAGCTGATCTTTATAGTGACGCCGTGCGAAACTGCTGTGACATCATCTTCAATGCCACACAAACAGTGTATTCTCTGACTGGCTCCTTTATTCAGCAATAAAAATATGGCAGTTTCTAATGATGGTAGTTTGGCTGTTTAAAAATGTTGGGTATGTGCAGGATGATTCTCTCTGACCAATCAGTGGTCCGCAGTGTTTCAACTCCTCCTTCTAGTATCGGCTCAGCTCGCTTTAAAGCTCGACCGAGGTCGTACCAAAAAAAGTGCCAGGTATTTTTCACAACTTTTGCTAATGGAAAACCAAAAGAAAGAGCGAGTTGAGTGGAGCCAGCCCTGCCATGCAGTGGAAATGTGGCATTACTAAGACATCTTTCCTGTCCGGGTATAAAAACAAGCCTACATGGAGCACTTTCAAATGTTGGAGGAGCCGTCTATATTAATCATAGACAACAGTTTAAACCCACCTCTTTGCCACTGTGCGTGGATCTTGTTGCGATACACAGAGTAGCAGCGGTCCAGAGCACTCAGGTAGCACTCTATCGACAGCTTGCCGTCCACCACAGGATACTCTGACATCATGTCTGGCTTGTAGAAGTCATATGCATGCTGCATGTGGGTTCCTCGCAGACCTGCAACAAAGCCACAGCAGTTGGATCATATTAGCTCCTTCTATATGTACAACTCCTTCTATGCATCTATGACTGCACTGTCTGGACTAAACTGACTGAATTTCACAGATACAATTTTGTTTTATGCTTACTTAAAAGTGTTGCTGTTAATAAAGTCTCCCAGAATGACTGAGCTAGTTTCTGGTACTTAGATGTAGTTCAACAGATACAATAACTCATTTTAACAGTGCACATTGTAAAAACCACTCAATTGTCAAAAATAAAATAAGCAAAATCACAGAAGAAAACAGAAGGCATCAAAGAGCCTGAGATAACCTTCATCTCAGTGCTGAACAGCGAGAAGATTAAATCAGAACGTTTGAATGATGGGATGAGCTTAATAACAGTTATCAGTCAATCACTGAAGAGTGCAGCCTGACTAACAACAAACAGTTATCACTTAACTGACCTCGTTCAAAGGCCAGAGGAGCATTAGGCCCGACCAGCATGGCCACCGCGCCGGCTCCTCCTGTAGGCCGGGCACTTCCTGTGGCGTAAACAGCAATGTCCCCTGCTACAACCAAAGCATAACGGCCTGCAGAAAGGAAACATGAAGAGATGGTTACAGCAAGGCACATTATTTTTTTTACTTTTTAAATATACACAAAAAAATTTAATTATCAGCACAGGACTGTTGCAACAAACCATTGTATAAGAGTGGAACAACTAATTTGTGGCAACAATTGGGGCTAATTAGAGACATCTATCTGCTAAAACTCACTAATCTGATCAGTCAGGCTTTAGCACTCATTACTACCAAACACTTCACAATGATGCAACTGAAGGAAAACTTCTGATATGTTATAGACCAGTGGTCCCCAAACTAAGGCCCGCGGGCCGGATACGGCCCGCCTCCACATTTGGCCCGGCCCCCTGAACAATACCAGAGACGCATTATGATTTTTTTTTCAGTCTGGCCACGCGAATCCTAGACTAGCCCCTGTCAAATAGAACGGAATAATGGCGAAAAAGGTTAGGTAAGAGAAAAATTGATTCAGAATGCAGGGTATTTAACATGCAGTGGTCAAACGATTATTTTTTTGTTCAATGCAAAGAAAAGGCTGTTTGTCTCATCTGTCAAGAGGCGGTGGCGGTATTCAAAAGAATACAATCTGCGCCGACACTATGAATCCCGTCACAAAGACAAGTATGATAACTTGCAAGGCCAAATGCGAGCAGACAAACTCTCAAAGCTAAAAAGTGGACTGTTAGCTCAGCAGAATACATTTGTACGCTAAGCTCAGCTGAACCAGGCATCCGTTCGGGCCAGCTTTCGGGTTGCTCAACTGATAGCAAGCAGCGGTAAACCTTTCACTGATGGAGAGTTTGTCAAGAAATGCTTGAACGCTGTCGCGGAAGAGGTGTGTCCCGAGAAGAAAGATGTCTTTAATGCCGTGAGTCTGTGGGCGAGTACAATCACCAGACGCATTGAAGAAATCGGGGGTAATGTATATGCCCAGCTGCAGCAGAAGAGGAAAGAATTTGAATTTGAATTTCATTAGCACTGGATGAGAGCACGGACGTGCAAGACACAGCGCAGCTGCTCATTTTTATTCGTGGAGTTAGCGCAAACTTTGAGATGTGCGAGGAGCTGGCAGCCCTCCAAAGTCTCAAAGGGACTACAACGGGGGAGGATATTTTCGGCAAAGTATGCCAAACCATGGAAGAGTTGGACCTAGACTGGTCAAAGCTTGCCAGCATCACGACTGACGGGGCTCCTAGTATGGTGGGCGCGTCTCGGGGTCTAATAGGACGTAAATGTTTACGTTTAGGCACCCCTGCGATCGTCACACTTTTTCTGTTACAAACTGACCCCGGCCCCCATCAGAGAAGGGAAAAGTTATGTGGCCCTCACAGGAAAAAGTTTGGGGACCCCTGTTATAGACAAAACAATTTTTCGATTTAATGGGATAAAAAACAAAAAATACAACGTAATAGATTAAGACATCAAGATGAACACGAGTTTGTTCACTCACCATCCCATGAGCTGGACTCCACCCAGTTGACAGCATTGAAGAGTGCAGCTGTACCCCCGTAGCAGGCATTTGTGGTGTCAATGCCCTCCACATCGGTATTGCCAGAGTCCTCAAACAGCTGCATGATGACCGTCTTGACAGACTTGGACTTGTCAATGATGGTCTCAGTGCCGACCTCCAGTCGACCCACACTGTCATAAGACAGGCCGTTCCTCTCCATTAGCCTCTGGACCACGGTCAGGCACAAAGAGTTGATGTCTTCGCGGTCTGAGCAGAAGCCCATGCGATCTTGGCCCAGGCCCACAGTGTATTTACCTGCTGACACACCATCTAACTGCTCCAGCTCGGTCTGGTCCACATACTGGGACGGGAAGTACAGTTCCATGGCAATGATACCCACATCTTTGGGCCATGGTCCCAAGCAACTGATTGGGGCTGATCCTGGCATCCTGAATGGCTTAAGAAGAGGTTTCATGTTCAGCATTATTTTGAATTTGATCAATATATTGTGTGTGGTTAGTGTTGGAGTTCTACAACTTTGAAATGTCGACAGTAGTTAACCAGGTGCCTGCAATGTTTCCTGACTGCTGATGTTTGAATAGATGAATAAAAAGGGTGGAGGACACATGCACGCACACGGAGCACAGGCCATTTCAGAATAATATCGAAAAGGATTGCTCCACAGGGAAAATTGGATTTTTCGTCCATTGCATTCAAGCAACATCAGACGTTCGGTAACATTAGACATGAGACCGTACATTTGTGTCGTTGTTGCACGGTTAAAGATTTGACAGCTAACGTTATTAGCTATCTGGCAAGGTGACTGAGAACATTGACCAACAAGCACGTTAGCTAAGATCGTTGCACTCATAACGTTAGTAGGTCACTTATTGCGGTGTTTGAGATACTGTTACCCGTCTGCTTTATGTGACGTTTATTCTAACTAAACACCGGTTGCTCACGCCACTAGCTAAGGTTAGCAAAAAGACAGCAAACCACATAGAAAGGTGCTAACGCTAACTAATTATAATGCATAAGCAGGACTTATTCAGAATTAACGTTAACGTGTGCCATTTGTTATGTCTAAAGTTTGACAGCTAGCCGCATATATTGCGTATTACACATACTCAATCAGCTAAATACAAATGCTTGTGTTTGGAGACCTGATAACGTTATGGATAGTGGAGAGGAAAACTGGGTGAAAGGGCATCGGGATTTCCTGGAATTTAAGTCCGAAATCTGTAACCCTTTAACTCTGAGGGGTCAATAATGTAAGAAAAGACAGGTTTGTTACCTAAACGAGAAACGTTAAGTGACAATAGTGTAAAAACATTTCTTTTTTAAAGCCAGGACACCGAATTTGCTGGGTCATAACATAGACATACGGCATTTCAGCCAGTTACCCGGACCAGATAGCAGACGGACCAGTTTCCTTTCCAACTGATGGGACTAGAATTGACCAATTTACACACAACAGTTTCATTTAACGTTAGCGGACTTGTATTTATGATATCTGTAAAACAACTGTGTTAGACATGTGCTAGCGAAACCCTGACTCAACATGTGTGGTTCAATTAAAATTCCACGCAGACACCGGAGATACCAGACTTACATCTTCTGAGACTAAACAGAGGAATCAACCACATTTATAAAAATGAGACAAACACCAACGAGTAGCGACTTTCGTGTGAGCTCTGTCTTCGGAATTAGAAATATGAAGTTGCAGACACATGAAGCTTCTCACCTGTGTGTGAAGTCAACTCCAGAGATGGGAAGAGTTATTACTCCGTTGTTAATTGTATCCAGTCCACCAGTGTTTGATAGGCCGGCAGCGACGTGTATTTATATAAAGCGACTATACAGCAGCGTACACCCTACACTACAGCACCTGGCCGCCTGTCCAATCACCGCTCACAAACAACATGCGGCGCTACCAAGTCCAGCGGATTTCTGGCCAATCAGAGATTAGCAAACACAACCACGCGCCAGAGCCGTATCTGCGGTCCAATGGCGTGAGTTGTACGATGTCTGGTGAGAGAGATGAGCCAATCAGACTGTGGAAGTAATTCCTGGCGCGGTAGAGACAGCAGAGGCCAGCGGAGCAGCGTGTCCATGGCAACAGTCAACCATTCATACAGCGGGCACGGCTGCTGCCTTTTATACAATGTTCATTAAATTACAATACAATATTTAATATAAAGCCTATAATTACATTTCATGTGAGACCATAGCAATTTATTCGGCAAGCGCTTTCTGGATGATATGAAAAAGTCCGTAGCTCTTAATCAATGTGTAAAATAATGCCAATGCTATTTAAACTTATGCATTGGTTTTAACTTAGACACTGTAGAAGCACGTAAGACAGGCATCATACAACCTTTACTTTAGGTCCGGAGTTATGTTACTATCTGGTCAGAGAGATGGTTTTTAAACTTTCACTATGTAGAAGTACTGGATTATTATCTCTAAGATATAATCACTATATCATCTCACTGCAGAATGTAGAATGACCTCTTTAACAGTGTTCTGGTATATTATGGGATTCTAACTATTGAGGTGTAAGCAGCAGTGTAACGTTGTAGCCAGGTCGTTTGATGTGTGACATTGCATCATATTGTATAAAGTGATCATATGTTTAATGTGTAAAACTAACAACTATTTATGTCACATCATAGAGCAAAAGGTTCAAGTTTAAATATTACGTAGAATAACACTGTAATACACTTACAGGGGCTGTGTGAAAATCATTTAATCCACATTCCTTTCAGCCATAAATCATGACGACAAATAGTGGCCAATTTAGTGATTCAGTCTTTTGCTGTTGTGTGTCTAATGCCACTAATTAACTTGTAATGTACCGCTATCTTATCCATCACAATATGTTCTTTTTATTGTTTTTTTAATGTAAAAAGTGATAGATATTACATTTTGCCAACATTCTTAAAAAATATCACGTTACATAAACTGCACAATATGAAGTTTCCAATTAATTTTACATTTACAGTGAATATGATAATATCCTATAATTCTACTATTACACTAACACACAGCTTTTGGACTTTGTACTCCGTAGCTCTGTACATTGCACATGTTCTATTTATGCTTCATACTGGGAATTATTGCACATTCTCTGGACAATATTTTGCATATTTCTGCATAAAACTTCTAAAACTGTTCAGTTCTTTCATTTTGCACATATTTATCCAATTTCCAATACTTTTTTCACATTTTAATTGTAATTTTGCCTACTATATATATCTACGTTTCTTGACATTTGTAGTACTCTTATTTTTATTCCTCTTACTATTTTTATTGTTATGCACCAATACACCAAAGCAAGTTCCTTGTATGTGATATCCTCCTTGGCAATAAACCGGATTCTCATTCTGTTAATAACAGTTGTTTTGAATACAAACTGAACCATGATTTTGCGACTGCATGACATATTTCTAAACTCAGATTTATTACCGGCCACGACAGCTGGTATTGTTTTCACAGTGTGTGTGTGTGTGTGTGTGTGTGTGTGTGTGTGTGTGTGTGTGTGTGTGTGTGTGTGTGTGTGTGGTAGTGTCGCAACCGTGCAAGATGCAGTCACAAAACTTTACAGGTGTGTAGTTGAGATCAAAGTGAAGGTTGAGTTCACATTGGAGCCTCATCAGAGAAAGAGAGGCAGAGGCCCCCCCCCCCCCCCATTTACACCAATTTGGCATCACAAAACTTTGCAGTTGTGTAGTTGAGATCAAAATGAAGACTGTGTTTGAGGATGGGTGCGGTTCCAGCTAGGGCGCCAGACGAAGGGGCGTAGAAAGTGGGGAAGGGGCCATTTGCCCCCCTACTTTACATCCCTGGCCTGATTTGGTGTTGCAGCTGCTGTGATCTCATCGCAAGATGTCCTCATATTCAGAAACTGATTCCGGTCTGTAATTTAGGAGAGGCATTTCAATTTGATAACATGGTTAATGAAACATGGATTGAATTACAGAAAAGCACCAAGCATGCTCTTTCAGTGGGTGTTGGGGATCACAAACTTCACAGAGTATATAACCAAACGGAGAAAAAAGAGAAAGAAATATGACTAATGTCAGACTCAGACTTGTCCTCCGTCACCAGCAGGGCTGGATTAGCAATAACTGTCCCAAATTCACTTTGCAGCAATTAGTTTATGGTCGTTTGATGAATTCCACATTTGTTAACTAATTTGCACCAGTAAAACACAATATGACTGGAATAACAAGGGCCTTAGCTAATCTTGAGACCAGGGCTTGTAGAGGTAGAAGTTTTAATATCTTTATTTATTCAGTTGATATTAAACTCACATGGTGCAATTTGTGTTGAATCAAATTAGAAAAACTGACAGTCAGCAAAGCTGTTAGGCCACGACTAGTTTTCTCCCACTCGTGGGTTAACTGGGCCCTGATAATAAATGTTGAGGGTTTTCACTGCATCACAACAAATCTGCCGACTAAACATTTATTCGGTTGATTTAGACTTTACTGGACAATCATTTTGTTTGGACCTTCATGTTTTACATATGCTAAAAATGTTGGACTCTATAAAATATGTTCTTAAAAATGCAACATTTTAACATCTCAGGGATGATTAAGCATGTCTTTGATTGAATGGAAGTTTAACAAAAAGGTGGAGTTGAGGAAAGACACATTCATCACGCAGTGGTTTCTGACGTTTACACACTTAACAGTTAGTTTCATGGATAGAAGCCTGATTTACCTGAATTCATAATCATGTATTTGCATCTTTACTAAAAAAAATTAAAAAAAGAGACCATTGTCCATTATCCAGCTGGACAGTCAGAGGAAATCACAGTGACAGGGTTTTAAGATGAAATGACCATTTATTTGTGTCAATGCATTAACACAATCATGAGGACTCAACAGTCAGCCTCTCCTCATACAGCAGCAAAAATTAACAAGCTTGAAGTTCAAGATTCAAATGCTAACAACATATATTACGTTTTCTTCTGTCTTCATCCAGGAAACAAAAATGTTGACAAATGTGTTAAAATGAGCCCCATTAACTTTAACACATAGAACATGTTCAACTATTCTAAGAGACACAATCTCAGAAGTTCTTCCTGGATGTGCAGAGAAGCATCGTTTATGTGCTGTAATGGCGTATACGTGGAAGCCTCTCAAAACATTAGCAAAAAAACTCAAGTGGACATCATTACAACAATCTAAAGGAACAGTAATAGTTTCTGTATTTAACAAATCTAAATAGTGACACAAACATGTATCATCCATTTGAAATGATGTCAGATAAAAAAAAAGAAATATGTTTATAACATTCACAGAGCCACAGACATTTCATGTTGAACATACAGGTCTGATAAGAACATGAGTACCATTTTGAATACAAGGAATAAAAACTGATTTAGAGAACTTATTAAATAGACAAAAACCCAGAAACAGGAGACGACAAGAACTTGTAATAAATCAGTCCCTCTTCCATTGTCTCGTCTTCTCGCCTTAACTACTAGTGCAGTCCTTGTATTGTGTAAGGCAAAATAGAATTAAAACATATAATATTTAATAGATCGGATAGAAAAATACGCGTTTCTATCAATATACAATGTAGAACATTTAGTTTGAGCCAGATTTAGGTTGTTTTAGACTGAGGTGTTGCTGCTACCTCTCATTGAGCTTGATTCCCAGAGTTTCTCTCCCACAGTAACAACAGCTGGCTGCCTGCTTGGGGCTCTAACTCCTACATGAGACAAAAAAAAAAAAAAAGAGATGGAGAAAAGTTGAAATTGCAGTAAAGAAATTCAAAAAGTTAAACTACGAACATGTGATATTTTCCACTGACCAGCTTAACAGTTCACACAGAGACATCTGTCATTAGTGTCATTGAAAAGGGAGGCTATACATTTAGGGCCCTATTTTAATCGTGCAAGTGCAACAACCGACACAAAGGTAGTTCCTGGGCTCCCTGACTGTGTTGACGTCTCCATGCTCTCCTGCTAGTTTGGTTCACATATGTGCAGCGGCGTAAAGTGCAAAATAGCTGAGTGAAGGTGAATGTAGAAGAGAGAGTGTGGTGATTAATAAATGCACCCTGAGCCAATCACGTCACTGCTCTCATCAAACAGCTGAGCCAATCACAGTGAGATATGACAGTCAGCTGAACAGCAGAATAATCATGCCACTGTGGGACTAAAGAATACCAAGAACTCCAAGAGTGACACTGTGATAAGTTACAGGTAATACTAAATGCCATGTATACTATGAGTGCAATGCTCAGATTAGTTATCAGAAGACCATTGAACAGCCCTCTTTCATGAATGGCTACAGTCATTAATAGATAGAGACATCAAGAGATCATGTTAGACTTGCTTGGGAAAGTTATTAATTACGTACTTAAACAATTTATTGTCATTTCTTATTAATTTTCCTGTATTTCAGCTTTGATTTCCTGTTTGTAATTATTTCCGTCATCAACTGTAGGCCGTGTTCTCTCCTCTGCTGGGGTGTCTCATGTTGTCGGAGTGTAACGGCTCGTCTCACGTAGTGACACAGCCTCTATGAAAGGAAGCAGACTCACCTGTCCGTCCCTGCTGATCTGGACCTTCTTGTTGTCGTTCCATGAGTTGAGGATGTGTTGGGTGCACTGGAATGGAAGACTCTCCATGTGGATCCACTCTACACTGAAAACCCCTCCTAGTCCCATGAAGCCCCAGTCCTGGCCGCTCTCCCGACTGATGTTTGATGTCATGCGAGCGTAGCCCTGTGGAAACGAAATAAGACATCACTTTTGTTTTTTCTTTTAAAAAGATCCTTATTTACAGTGTATTACACTTTTACAGTGATTACGGCACATGTGGTCAAAACTATGATAATAGAAGCTAAGCTAAATAGCATTTGTTTTTACCTGGAAGTGTCCAGAGCCCTGAACAGAGAAGATGAGGATGATGAGGTTGTTCTCCAGGAAGGCCTTGGTGAGTTTGGTCTCATTGCTTGGTGTGGTGGACCAGATACCTTTCTGCTGAGAAATGTCTATGTTTCTGACATTGCTGCTCTTCATGATGAAGTACCGCACTGATGAGACCAGCTGAGGGGACAGTGGCTGTGAGATCTGCTGGGAACAAGGAGAGGAAAACAGAAGCTGAGCCAACTTGAATTTCACTTACTAATTATTTGTTGATGAGGCAGTAACTAGTAATAATAAATATGTCAGTCCAAACACTGAAGGCTCTCAGGGTGACCTGCGCCTCCTGCTCAAAACGAGAAGCTTTTATTTTTTAAAAAGAGGAAAAAAGTAGTATAAAGCCTTTAAATAAAGGACTCAAGTGACGTCACTCGAGTCATTTATTGGAGCTGAAGAAGTTTGAAAACCAAAGTGAGAAAGCAATGAGCTGACCTCTATAGCCGCTCCTCTCTGCGTCAGGCTCGAGGCTACATGAGCCGCTACTAGCATAACGTGCCCAAAGCTGTGACCAAACTATCGGCGGTCGAGTTGCATTGTGGGCAGTGTAGGCGGCAGGGTGGAAGAAGAATGTGTGGAATCAAAAAGATAATATCTCTGTGACAGTGAATACCTTTCCTGAGAAGGAAGGACTGGGGCCATCAGAGGGACTGTCCAGGCTCACAGAGCAGGAAGAATTACTGGAGGACGGAGGCTCATCAGAGAACTGATTTCTGGGCAGTGAGGCCTCATCTCTGCTGTGGGCTTTCTTCTGGAGCAGGCTTGAAGTCGCTGACATCCTACAATACCTGAGGGGAAGTGGTCAAATGGAAGAGTATGAAGTGAAACATGAAAATATAACATGACTGATTATCCTACATTCTCATTAACCTTAACCTTTTGTATTCTAAGTATGTTTTATCATATTGTAGTGAGAAGTCTTCCTGATTTCTGATCTGATCTTATTCATTGTGTGTTGGGGAAGCTACTTTGAAAGTTGAACCACACACAGGCAGGCAGGACAGTGAAATGTGAATATCTTTAAGCACCATAATACATTACACTGCAATGTAAATGTTTTGAGACTCCTTGATACCTGTCATTGGTGGAGTTGGTGGGTAGTTGGGGGCTGTTCTTGGAGTTCTTCACAGAAGCCTGGGGCCCATCCTCTGATGACATGGGCCGGGGCCGCTGGCCAATCCCTGTGGGCTGCTGCAGGCCTGCTCCCTGCTCCTCCGCCGCAAGCACCTGAGAGACATCAGTTTGAGCTCCAGTTATTTACCTGAATCCTAGTGTCCATACGGCAAACACCCGAGTCGAGGACATTTTATCCACACGTCAGTAAACTAAAGATACAGATAGAGATCCAGCCACCAAAACCATCTCCAGGGTGATCATGAATGAACAAATGGAAACGTAGCATCAAGGCAGGGAACACAAACCCCAGCAGTGACTTCTCAACTGCTAACAGATTGGAAATACATTCCCATGTCAATCCAAACATGATAACTATTTATTTTCACTCAGATCAGTGAACAGATTGGTTTCAAAATTGACTCTTCTTAATAATATGAGAGAAATGATTCGTCAGTTCAGCTTTGCAAAGGTCACAGAGATCAGAGTTTCAGTCGAGGTTCAATAGTTTAATTAGGACATAGAGCCACAGTTTGGTTCATGGTTCAGATGTATAGAAGAGCCAGAAATACACTGTAACTGCACCATTTTGTTTACCGTTAATTCTGAATATAGACCAGTATTTCAATTTGTAACCACATTTTGTTTTTTAACATATTACATATATTTTGATAGTTTGACAGATATGTTACTTGACTACAAGTCCAGAGAGGCAGACAGTTGTCATGTATAGGTTAGTAGGAGCAATAGACAATTTCTTAACATATTGTTAATATTATTATAATTTTTTATTTTTTTTAAAGGTTTCCTTACAGCACCCAGCACTATAATTAGAATAAAGAGATCCCCAAACTTTTTAACGTGTGACATTTTAACATCAAAAATGCCATGAATATAGAATTATAAACATCCATAATAATCTACAAAGAGGAGGAAGACAACCTGTCTGAGGATGTTCAGACAATAATGAAAACCTACATACACTGGTGTTGCTCTATTATGTTGTTATTGTTGTCACTTCCTGCAAAACCAAGTGAAACTTAGAGGAAGAAAAGAGAATGTGACCTACAGAAACCAGGGTCCGGATGATGGCCTCGTCTTGCTGGGTCCAGGGCTTTGAGGGACAACGGATCCTCTTGATGAACAGATTTTGCCACTTCTGCCTCAATTCAAATACCAGTCTTGCAGCCTGACACATAACAAGAGATGAAACAGCATGTTTGTGAGAAAAGATTTCCTTGCTAAATATCTACAAGTCAGGATGGAAACACAGAGAAATAACATAGAACAAAAACATCTGTTATGAAAAGCGAGGGAAATATTAAAATATGTCAATTGATTTGGATGATCTTAGGCTGAGAGGTATTTCATTTGTAAATGTAGGGGCAAAGACAGCAAAACTACAGCCTGCCTTCCTTTAGGGAACACCCAATACACAGTGGTTAGCCGACCTGAGAGACTTCAACTTATATATGGGCACAACAATTGAAAGAAATGTTCTCAGGGGCTTCATTGTGTAGAGCCTGATTTCAACAATTACTGGGTCATATTGACTTGTTTATTTAAAAAAAAAAAAGGTTTTGGAACCACTGACATAGAATCCAATACAAATGTTGAGGTATGAAGAAAAATCACATTCAAATTCATAAACTAAGATGTAACCTCTCACCTCTCTGTCCAATTGGAAGACGAGCCAGTCATCCAGGCTCATCTCAGCCAGGTCCTCTGCCTCACTGTCGCTGAGGTCATCCAGCAGACCGTCTGAGGGAAAGAATAGACACATATAGACCAGCTGCACAGACAGGCTTCCAAGTCAACTTCTGTGCCTTGTCTCCAATTACTTTGTGGACAGAATATGTATGTAGAGCTTAGGATGGAGACTTTTTTGCAATTATGTAAAATGTAGAGGTCTTCACGGGTCCACCAGAACCCCAGGACCCGAGAGTGTTTTAACATTAGTCTATGTGTAACATCAGAGTGGGTGTGAGCAGACCATGATCATGACGGAGGTGCTGTGTGTGTGTGTGTGTGTGTGTGTGTGTGTGTGTGTGTGTGTGTTTGTTTAGAGAGCAGGTCAGAAATTAGCAATGCTAACATTAGCTTGAGCAATCATTAAGTAAGGACAAACAGTCAAAGTTAGATTTATTATGCTCGATGCAATAAAACTGCGAAGCTGATTCTAAGTCACGTTTGTCATCCATCAGCGTGACAGCATGTGGATGTTTAAACTGAAATAACGAGTGGATTAGCTGTGCTGTTTCAATCAACAAGAGAGGAATAACAGACAACCTGGATGTATTTTAACCAACTTTTTTTGGCAAGTATGGATAAAATGCGTCACGGCCAGGCACAGGGGAAAAGCTAATAAAATGACAATAGGTAAGAAAAACTTTGTTTTGTCAACTTGTAAGTTAACGTTAACTTGTTGACAGCAATCATCAGTGCTGTTCGGGTCCGTGTCTCCCGAGGCCGGCCAAGTTTGGGTCTGAAATTTCTTGGGTCTACATGGGTCCAGGTCCAAGCTTACGGTTTGGGTCCGGGTCGTACATTGGCGGGTCTTTTTGGTTACCAGTGGAAATTTTTGTGTGTGTGAAGACCTTCAGTACATTGCACACTGCCCAGCAGTGTTAGACTAAAAGGTCCAAAGGTCAAGGGGTCATTATCATCAGGAACCATATGAAATTCATGGCAGTCTGGCCAAGAGTCAAGATATCTTGCAGTGGAGGCCGACATCGCCACACTAAGCCCATGTTACTAGCATGGTAAATTCATGAGATTTTAATAGTTTACCAGTAACTTTCTGTACAGCAGGCTCCTGCAGGGCAGAGCTGGGTAGTTTGGCACAACCTCCAAAAATGGCCACAGTGATGGGAGTAATCAGGGAGCAGCAGCGGACACTGGCCATCCTGTGGCCTCGGCTCATCTCATCGTAGATCAACCAGTCTGTGGGAAGGGCTGACTTGGCTGGGCCGTTCTAAACCGTAAACACACAAACACACAGTAGTCACAACTAAATCCTTGCGTCTTCTAACTGCTAAATAACTAGTGATACAGTTTGTTTAGGTTATATCCACGGGTTAGAAGAACACATTTTTATTTATGCAATTAAGTCTGTTTCATACTCATGAAGTATGGTGA
This sequence comes from Bovichtus variegatus, assembly GCA_943593645.1. Lineage (NCBI taxonomy): Eukaryota > Metazoa > Chordata > Actinopteri > Perciformes > Bovichtidae > Bovichtus > Bovichtus variegatus. The sequence goes on from CALSCE010010647.1 coordinate 11,548,124, forward strand.
CAATTGCAAGTAATGTTCATTAAAAGGATTTAGAATGATAGTGACTTATTGTACCTATTAATTCCTCTCAAAAGATCCTGCTGCCTAGTGTCTCGAATTTGAATATCAACCCTTCCAACTTTATTGGTGTTGCCAGGTCTAGATTTTTTATATGTACCTGAAATGAAGACAGAATCAGACCTTTATTTCTCATTTCTTCTGAACTCATTTTGATGTTGCCCTTTGTAGTGTTGTCAGCGCAACACAACCTCCATCTGTTTAATATTAAAAGCCTTCCAGCTGTTTAATAGGATGAATCCCTTTGCTTCCTGGAAGTAATTATTTTTTTTAAAATTGTATACAAATTAATTGCTTTTCATTACAACTTTTTCCCCAGCCTGTATCCATTTTTCCCTGCGATTGACTGGCGGCGTGTCAAGGGCGTACCCCGCCTCTCGCCCACAGTCAGCTGGGATTGGCCAATGGATAAGTTTGTTTTAACAGACTGCACCTAGTCATTACCTGTAGCTGCCCATTATTCCAGAACCAGCTCCTGCTTGGGGATGTATGGAAGGTTTGAGAGAATGGTTATTAATCAGTCTGTCAGTTTCGAGTAGAGGGTCCACCGAAAAATATCCAATATTTATCCAATTAGCATAAACGTAAAAGAAAATATGCACCAAGCTATGGCTGCAGGGGTTCCATGTGGTTCTCTTTTCTATGGCTCACTAACTGTGTGACCTCACCCAATCATCTTTCTCCAGGTGGACAAACCTACGTGGAATTACATTTTTCCAAAAGATAGAAACAAATATGCTGAAATTGATATATTTATGCATTTTCTTTCAGTACAGATAAAGATCTTACAACATACGGGTTCATAATGTGTGTGATAACTAGTCAACTCCTCTGGGCAGTGCTCAGTGGATAGAAGGTGGGTTAAGATCAAGGTAAAGACAGAATTACAGATTAATGAAATGATTTGTTTTCCTACCTCCTTGAGCTGGGACTGGCTGAGGATAGATGTGGGATGAAAGTGGACCTTCTTCTCCCGGTTGCTGGAGAGCACGGAGGTCTCCTGTTTGATATGGACCAGGTTTGGATACATGCCAGCCACCAGGGCTGCCTTCACCACGGCCCAGTTCTCAGAGTTCAGATTCACATCGCGGATGTCACTGCCCCCGCGGGCCCGCACGAAGCCTAAACAACAAGCAGGCCGTTTTAAATTATGGCCTTCATTTATTTATTTATTGGACAAAATACTACTAAAATTAGAAATGTCCAGATCAAAACTTTTCTTCCTCATCCGAGTCCTTCAAAATGAGTTACCGTCTTCCATATTTGTATTTTTATATTAGAGGACTTTTTTTTTTATTGTGAGGGAACTTGGGGCTTTGTTGCAGCTTTAATTAAGTGCTAATGACACCAAGAAAACCAAAAGACCAATAATAGGTAACGGGCAGAGTGGTGATGTTGGGTTGTACCACACACACCTGGTGGAGTGTAGAATTTAAAGGAAATGAAAGTGGAACTGACCAATGGCACGGAGCTGTCCCAGCAGCTGTGTCCTCATGCCAAGTATCATGTCCATGGTGGCCTGGGACAGGAAGTTCTTCTCACAGAAGGATCTCTCCCAGCCGTCACTGCGGGCCTTCTGCCATGCCTGACCCCACACAGGACAAGAATTAAAGAACATCCTACGCTTGTTTCAACTCAGGCTAGGGAATATGACGTCACACATCTGTATCATGATAAATTGACACACATTATTACATTGATAACAACATCATCATCATTTTAAAACTAGAATGTAAAAAAATTCCTTCTTTTTGTTTTCTCAGTTTTTTTTGTTGTTTGTCCAAAAGAATGACCAGTTGCAAAATCTGGGAATAAATCATGAGATTCAGACAATTGTTAGTGAAAACATGTGATATTGATGATGTGATTTCCTAAATTTAATAATCTCCTAAATTTTTATCCCATCTCGCAACATACAAAGACACAACATAATATGCTACACCCAGGTCCATCATAAGATGAGGATGGGAATGTCGGGCTGTTACTGTTTTATGGCTGTGAGCAGTCCTTTGGTGCTACTTCAAACAGGGTTCCCACACCTTCTTAAACATCAAATTCAAGTACTTTTTAAAGGACTTTCCAAGCCCAATTCCCTGAAATTCAAGGACCCAACACGGCACAGTTTGAGACACATGGTTAAGGTTAATTACCGTCGCACTGTCTCAAGGCAGGTGGGCCTGTGAAACAATGATGCAGCTGCAGGAGACACGCATGCAGACAGTGGAACTTAACCTACTTACTAAAGTGAAAAATAATCAAAAGAACTTAAATTTCTATATTTGCACACAACATATAATTTAAAGCACTTTCATGACCCATGTCTATTTTCAAAAACATTCAAAGCCTTGATCCCCTATGTCTTTACAATGGGACAGTATTTCTCATTATACCTGCAGATGTTTTAATGTGAATTTTACTTTGCTGATGAATTTTTATCTTGCAGATTAATTTGGACAGGGTTTATTTAATTTCTTTAGAATAACTGGCTACATGAGTGTGATATACTCCCTGAAAGTGTTCCCCTTAAAGATTAAATAAATCCTGTTTAGAAAACCATCTTACATTCCACTATTTGCAGCTTCCTTCCAGCTACCTGTTAGGTTGCAAATGTGTGTAAAATATGAGCGGTTCCGCCTAACAATTATCTACTATCCAGACAAGTTTTATTTGACCAGTTTTTAGAGACCTGGAGTGGTAAATCTAGCATGTATTTCACAGGAGAAAGAAGAAAATATTTGAGAAAAATCAGAAACAAACAAAACACAAATATATTTTGGGTAGTAGCAATATGCTTTTCTAACTTGTTAATATTTTTGTGACATCTCCAATTCATTGTGATCACTTGGGGGTCCTAGGATATAGGTTGGGAATATCCCCTTACATCACCCCTCAAATGAAAAATGCACATCGTATATTCCTCCCACCTACCTGGAAGGCTCTCAGCAGGGCCATGTGGTCGCTGAAGCTGCTGGAGGTGAAATGTTTGCGGCAGTGTAGAGCAGCTCTTTTCTGACATGCCTGGGCAGGAAGGATGAAGGGGTCACGATAGGCCAGCGTACAGGCAATGGTTAGAATGGGGTCCAGACACTTGAGCACCACAGCGCACAGCACCATCTTGCCCAGGTGGGGCTCCACGGGCAGATCCGCCAGGTGGTAGCCCAGATCAGTCAGGTTTTCATGCTCGTCCATAGCATCGATGGTCTGGTGGGAAAGAAAACAAACTCAATGACTGAGTTGCTGGAATACTTCAAGTCTGTCTGTCTGTAGAGTGGCTTGTGTCAGGGATCAGAATTCAGTGAGGTGTATAGCATTATTGGATAGTACGTGTTACCTTTAGCATCTGCACAGCGTTCCTGATGGCATGTGGAGCAGGAGGCTGAGGAGCTTTGGACAAGAACTCAGCTACTGGACAGGAGGAGGGGGCTAGCAGTTTGGTCTGCAGACACAGTTCCTTAAAAACACACATCATGTCACTATTACAGGTTATTACTAAGCCTACTGCATATACTGCAATACCACTGCGATAAAACAAGAAACACAGAAAAAACAGCAAAGAAAGATGGAAAGGAGTAATAATGCACAGGATTAATGAGCTCCGGTAAATCAATGTCTCCTGCACCAACAGAAGAGTCCGTTATAACTGACCCGCGTGTGGAGACGTGTGTGGTGATTCTGTGTAGTTAACATCTTTTTTTAATGACGGTCAATAGAGTACAGTACTATCAGTGCAAGACTAAGAATAATGTTCCACTAAAATACCAACAATTATCTTTGCACTGCCTCAATTGAATGAACCTCCCAGCGGTCTGTTCCTCTCTACCGGCTCTGGTCTTTCAAATTTATAACTTGTGGTTTTTGTCTCTGTATCGCTCCAGAGGACTAAACCAGATGTTCCACAGCAGCACACCTTCAAAAAATGTCTTAAAAAAAAAAAAAAAAAAGGATCGGTTCACATTATTTCAAGAGAGTCTTAAAATAACATTGACATGCCCATAAGAACACTAAAAACTTTTGTATTTGCTGTAGTCATTCCCATAGTCCACGTTGGCCATAAAAAGATCTTATCTCATGTGATTCCAGTGTAGAAGACGGGGGACAAAATTCACCGTGTGAAACTCTGCTTCATTTAATGGGTTATTTGTTTTTCCCCATACTGTGGCTGGGGGAGAAGGTGAGCACTCTGGACAGCACCCTAACTGTAATATTTTTGCGTGTTGTTGCCTTGCTGATTGGCTCTCATAACGGGTCGGGGGCTGGTATTAAAAAACACACGTGTGTTACCTGAGTGCAGGGATTTTAACAATAAAAAGTGAAAAGGAGTTGTGTTGTTCTTGTGACCTACTCTGTTTATTTTACAGCCCAGTAAATATGGCACTGTAATGTTACCCTGCAAGATGCCACTAAGTCACCACATTAGTATCTTTATTTTGCTTTTTTTACCCTGAACTGGACACACTGAAACAACTACAGGTGTGAAAGACACCTTGCTGTTCGAGATGGCCCATCCTCAAGTTTAACAAAACAAATCTTAAAAATCTTTTTTTTTTTTTTTAAATTAAATCCAGGGCAAAACCTTACTGGTTTCCTACAATAATGTTGTTTTTGTCATTCTCTGCTCCTAAATAATCATTCAATTACCGTTCAGTTCATTATGCTGCACTTGTCCACTGTTGATCACTTTGCTCAGTATGCTTCAAACAATCGTTACTTTGCCAACAAGTCAATAAATGATTAAAAAATAAGCAGCGCATCCAGCTATATGAACAAGTGTGTGAGTGTTTGGAATAAATCTTCAACTTTTACTTCGAGGAATGTCTTAAAAGCAAGTAATTCCACATGTACCAGTTTATGTGAACAAAGTGTGAAAGTGAAAGTGTGTAAATTATATATTTACTCAAACATGTTTGTAGACCTGTTACTTTCTTTTAAAGTTACAAAACACATCTGAATCTTATTTTCATTGTATTAAATATATATATTTTTTCAGGTTAATATTATTTATAAAACACAATATATTAAATGTTCCAGTAAATTATATAGATAAAAAAATTCAGTAGTGATTAATCATCTTCCCATGTGGACCTGTAAAGTCAGTGTTTAGGAAAAATAAAGATGATGTAGGATGAAAGTTGAAGTGTGTGTGTGTGTGTGTGTGTGTGTGTGTGTGTGTGTGTGTGTGTG
>CALSCE010010647.1:11553371-11570810 GCA_943593645.1 Bovichtus variegatus
GTGTGTGTGTGTGTGTGTGTGTGTGTGTGTGTGTGTGTGTGTGTGTGCCTACCTGCAGTGGCATCCTCAGCAGCTGTGGAACCTGGAATTCCAGCATGTTGCTGAACCTGAGTCGACTGAAGAGGTGGAAGCAAATCCCCGGTCTGCAGCGCCCGGCTCTGCGCAGGTCACACATTCAGGAGATTGTTTAGAGGATTTAAAACTTAGATTGATATCAGGGGATAAAAACTGATATAAAACAGACATTCACATTTAGTCACAAGCATGAATCATCAGGTGAGACGTAAGATTTAACATCTTTAGGAGGTGATAAAAAAAGTGTGAATATGGACATTGTTGATGTTACCTTCCCTTCCTTTGCAGAGCGCTGGCTTTTGAGATCCAAACCTTCTTTAACATGGATACATGACTGAGGGTATCAAAGGACTTCTGCAAAAGGAAAAACATCCAAGAGTTAATAACCAACCACACGGGTGAAATTCTATCTATTTTTTGACTTCATCTTACTCTGGTATTGTAAATACAACTCTTCAGTAGTAACTGTACCTCTTTGACCTTTCCTGAATCAATGACGAAAATCACATCATTGATGGTGATGCTCGTCTCAGCAATGTTAGTAGAAAGAATCTGAAAGGGAAAAAATGAAGACATATTATCTAGTTTGATAGTGAGTGAATTTCCTTCAAATTCCATTCAAAAGGAAAACCACACAAGGCATCAGTCACCGGCCACTTGTCATAGTCAATAGAAAACACAGACATTAGAAGTAGGGTACAGTAACTGGAATGTGCCGCTTAGTGGAGTGAAAGTTACGGCGTTGGGTCAAGATGCCGCTGCCATGTGTTGCTCTTGAATGACGAAAAATATCTTTGAGTGTATTCAGTGACGTCAGAGACTCACTATCTTCCTTATACCAGGTGGAGAGGTCTTCATGGCTTTCTTCTGATCCAGAGTCTGCATGTCTGAATGCAGAGTGAACACCTGGTACCTGAGAGACGACACATCTCTGTCAGAGACACAAAACACGACAGGATGCTGTGCTGATGCACAATCAACTGACCAGCAGGCTCAAAATATTAATTGATTAATTAATTTTATTTAATTTAATAAATTAATAAATAAATATATATATATATATATATATATATATACACATATACACATATACACACACAAACTAATTATGACTTTAAATGAACATAACTATAAGAAACAGTGCTATATAGCTATAGTGCTATCTTCTTAAGTACAGTATAGGTTTCACCTCTCAGAGTGGGTGGAGAATCTCTTATCATCATACAGGATGCGGTCCCTGAGTGACACTATCTCATCGTATCCAGGAAGAAAAATGAGGACAGCACCTGAGGACCAACAGATAAAGCTCACATTCTAATAATCCTGAAATAGTATTCCTTAAAATCTGGCTAATAGTCATGTTCACCAGGCAGTGGGTCCACTTGGTAGGGTGACTCTTTTGTGGTTGCCATGAAATACACTGCTCAATAAGATAATTGTTAAGATCCAGTGCTGAGGCTCACCTTCACTGGTGGTGGAGCAGATGTGGTGCAGCAGATTCATGATGAGGTCCAGGTCCACCCAATCATCATCAAAGCTGTGGTGGTACAGTTTGAGCAGCTCCTGCTCTTCAGTGCTAACCTCTGCGCTGCCACACTTCTCCAGAGTGGACTCATCCTGGCTGCCCACCTCTTCCAACGGACTGCACGGTACCAGGAATGTAGGTGTAAGCCGATCAGTTTATAAACCTTCTAAAACACGGTTTAAACTCAGACAAGCGTTTAATTTAAGTATTGTTTCTTTAGGGACTGTACAATAATGATTGAAGGTTCGGAGAGGGTTGAACATTACTCGTTTCACCATTAATAAGTAAAAAAGATCAAACATAAATCATTTTAAATGCTTGTACCCCAATATACATCTTCTTAATGGAGCAATAATTTCCATATAGCCATCAATTCAAATGACAGAAAAGGGAAAAATCAGCTTTTCTAAATGTATGTTAAAAGAATGATACATGCAATTAAACATAGTCTTTTTAAAAAACAGCTTCTAAATAAATGGTTAATAGCACAGTCAAAAAGAAAAAAACAACGACCCCTTTCTCCCTTTTTAGAGTAGTTAGTTTAGTGGATTAGTTTTGCGCATCAAGGTCAACATTACACTCACATGGAAGATTCGAGTAGATCGATAGCATCTGTCTGCTGGAAGTGTTTGGCAAAGTCTAAGGCTGTCCTGAAATGAGAGGAACACACTGTAACTCAATGCATTCAAAGGTGCCCAACAGCTGGTAGGGATAAGTTTAGAAGTGGAAAATGTAGCGTCTTGAGCCTTTAGTTTGCAGTTCGTGCAGCTACAGTATTGGCTATATCCCCTGGAGGCGTGAAAATAAAATAAGAAATACATGTCTTTAGACAATGGCAGGAAAATCAACAAATATGGAAGAGAATTACAGTAACTTGTAATGGCGGCCGAACATTAGCTTGGTAACATAACATGGTGGATGTCCTACCACCCGTTGGATGCCTTCAGGTTGATGTCTGCCCCCATGTTGAGCAGCTGCTCCATCTGTGGGAGGAACCCTCGGCCTGCTGCCACCATCAGAGGCGAGGACCCTGTGTCACTGTGCCGGTAGTCCACTAGGTAAAAGAATACAAGTATGAGGAACAGCTAGAGCCTTTATATCTTTAAGACATGCAGTCATTCTCTACACCTGCACTTTATGTTCAGGTCAGCACAGGGACACCACAAAAATATTAAATGTCAAAAGGAACTGTAGCACAGGAAAAGACCTAGCCAAAACTCATAAAAAGACATACTAACGCCTCTGCAATGTGTGGTTCATGGGGAGTTATGCACTACCAGCAGTTATGGTTGGGATTTTTTTATTATTATTCTTATAATAGTTATTCTTATAAAAGTGTTCATAGTGGTATAATGAATAGTTCCAGAAAGGAGAGTAAGAGTCATACCATTAACACTTTCATAGAGGATGAGGTTGAAGAGCTGAATGAAAGCATCCTGGTCTTCATTGAGGAAAATGTTGGAAATGCACAAGTCCATCTCCTTCAGCAGCCACGGCTCCAGCTGTTCTGTGTCATTCTCAGTCTGTGAAACAAAATCGAACACGGACTCAACCTGGTGCCAAGCATCCACAAACAACCACACTTGACATAACAATGTTCAAAATACAAAACCAAGATGTTCATGTCAGTAAACTAACACGCTGCCGTATGTTGGCAAACAAATTCACTGAGCGTCTATGTAGCAGCTTTTTCTGGAGTTTCCAACGCTATAAAAAGGTAAGCAACATTAGCCCTGGCTCCCCGGCTGATAAAGTTAAACATAGTTTAAAATAAATCTCTCTTCAGCTGAGTTAAATGAAGAACAAGCTGAGAATATATGGGTGTAAAAGTTTTACAAGGGCTCATAGATTGACAGTGAGAATAAGAGCATATATATTCAATAAACAATGAAATCAGTGATGTCAGTGTTCTTTGTACACCACATTTTGAAATATGTTCTGATAACTGATAAATTCTTTGAAGATTTCACCTGACCACCTTTAAAATAAGGAATATATGTATTTTCATTTTATATGTCACAAGTAAAAAATGCTGTAATTTCTTTAAAGACCCAAATTAGTCTGTGGGATTTGCCCGTGTGTAAAAGAGACCAAATATTCGGACTAAATTTTTTCAAATAAATTGTCTGAATTAATAGTGAGGAGTCCGTCTCACGCGCAAATGGAAGACCGAAATGAAATGTTACATTTCTCATTCACTACTCCTTGTATAACACAGACTCAGTAGTTTACTCCGCCGTGAAACGTCAACTGAGACTTCGGACACTTACTAATCATTATCACTGCGTGTCATCACTGACAGGTGCAGTGGGTGTAGATAGATTTTCATTGCATTGTTAAATCACTTTTTTCGATCCATTGTAGGGATGTTTGAGGGGACTAGCGCAAACATTTCACACTCAGAATTCTGACTCAAATAAAACGAAGCACGGTATAATACGAAGTCATTTCTAACAGCATTTTGTAGTGGAGGCTTCCCTTATAAAAGAACATTTTTATGCTTAAATTGTTTTCTTGTAACTCATTTACATAACGAGATGCTGAACACTGGGCTTGATCAGACCCACTGAAGCAGCAGAGAGATATGGTATTGTTTTCACCGTGTGTGTGTGTGTGTGTGTGTGTGTGTGTGTGTACCGGCTTGTTGAAGGTGCTGTCCCCTCTGTCCAGGGAGCTGCTGGTGTGGGGCAGGCCCGGGCCGGACACAGGGCTCGTCTGTTTCTCCTCAACAGAGCTGTTCTCCACTGCCTTACACCACTCTGTCAAACGTTTCTGCTTCTTCTCCTCTGAGAACATGTGATACACAGAGGAGGTTAAGACAAAGCCCGAAGGAAGGCTGTGATGCATTTTCTTTTCTTTTGGACTAATTAATAAAAGCTTCATACTTCTCTGTGTCTCTTCCTTGTATTTCCTCATGTCCTTATTGTTAAAGCCCGTCAGCCTCAGAATGTCCTCCAGAAAGAGTTCCTTCACTTCAAACTGTCTTCCTATGACTAAAATATGAAACACAACTCTTAATAATAACATGATGACCCTCCCACCTGGGGGAAAGACTGAATTTGACTTGTTTCAGTCAATAATCTTTGTATTTAGAATGAAATGTTTCTTAAGTGAAATGTGTTCTGGATGCAACACTAGCTCCAGTATTTATCAATCTATTTGTGCTAATTCATGGTAAAGTGATGTGATATACGCAATTTGTGGATAGTGTTGTGTCCCTTTATTTATCTGTGTAAATCAAGGTAAACAAAGGTCTGAAGCTCAGTTTTCACTCTGTTATTTAAGAATAAGTTTCAGTTTGCATGAGTGGTACTATATGTTATACGTACTATATGTTCTGTGGCCGTTTTAATGAATAATTAAAAATGTGTTATGCAATCTAAAATGATTTGGCCTTCTTGCCTGCATGTCCACAGGTTATCAATGCACCACAAATATGTGTATATGAACGGGATTGTCAAGTACGGCACTCGGGATATAAAAAAAAATCATGTTGGATATTATGAGCCATAATAATGCAAATAGTTTTTATAATTTATACTCGAGATAAACGGTTCTAAAGTTGAGAACAATAGGTTTCATCATACTCTGGGGATGCAAGCAGGAAGTATAAAGAGTTGATTAAGATTGAAATGAACTAGGCCATGTGAAGATTATATGTAGGATATATAACTTTCCATCTACATCATTTGACAACCTTGGATTACCTTAAAAACCAATCGGAAGAGGACTTAGATGGTCAAATTCCAGATGCAATTTGACAGAAAATGGTTTGAAGGTTTTACTCATCGTCCATTCGTAAAGGCATGGTGTTGTACAGTTCAAGTGCACCGACTTCACTGGTCGAAAGTTAGATCAACTAGAATTAGACCGGATTTTGATCCTAAATGTGAGAAATGTGAGAAATGCAAGAAAGCTCCTGCAAGCCAATGCATTAGTTATGTCCAGGACTATATCATTTCTGGTAGTCTTTCTCCAAAATGCTAGAGGAGCCAATAGATCTTTTCCCTTTTAATGCTCCATTTGGTGTTGCACCCAAGCGGCAAACCCCGGGGCAGAGCAGTGTCCCTAAAACTGCAGCCTCTCGAATGGCCACTTAAGGCTGGCTCTAAAAAAGGAGCAATGGTAGAAAGAGCCTCTCCCCCTACGCATTATCATTGGATCAAAGAGATTATGCAATATCTAAAGCTAGAAAAGATAAGATATTCTCTCCAGGGGTCTGTACTGAGAGTCTGTGCAAATATGTATACATGTACATGTATACACTTTTGTCTTGGTCTATTTATTTGTGCGTTTTCCCTCATTGGCAAGTGTTAGTGGATGAGATACACTTGTGTACTGTGTGTATATTGTGAAACTACAAACAGCACTAATGTAGAAGCCAAAGTCTAAAGCAGTACTACTAGCAGGACTTACGGTGGATCACAGGGCAGGAGCCAAAGTACTGAAGGAACAGGTCTATATCTAGAGCTGCGCTGGAGAGGATCAGTTTCAGTGTGGGGATCTTCTGAAGCACATCCCGCATCTTAGTGAGCAGGAAGTCAGTCAGACCATCACGCTCATGCACCTCGTCCTGTTAAAACACAGCAAGTCACTTTAACACGAAGGGTTTTCTCAGTGAGTTCAAAACCAAAAGTTAAACCGGGAGCTGAAACGGCTTTAAAGAGGAACTTAACACACCCGGAAAATCCTCCAGGGGTTTAACTTTTCACCTTGCAGCAGTGACTAGTGGACTCCAGGACACACACATTTCAACCAGAGGGCAGTTTTCAGCCTGCTCTTATGTTACTCTTCAAAGAACAATCCCAGTTTCAACTAGGTATATTCCATAAAGCAGCATTACAGAGTTGAGCAGTTTTCAGAGACTGTATGTCATGTTTATTTGTAGTCTTGATGCTCACCACAATGACATGTGTGACAGTTGTCAAGCTGGCATCTCCAGACATCAATGTTCGGAGGAACACTCCACTGGTGCAAAAGGTCAGCAGTGTCTTGGGGGAGACCCTGAGGGGTCAAAGTCAACAGTTGCAAGAGTCATTTCCATACAAAGCAATACACGTGTTCGTCAAGCTCACACAGGTTTGATAGAAAAGTGCCACACATCACCCACACCTCTCATCACCTTTTCAGACACGAAGTACGTAACACTGCTGGCTTCATCTATCTAAGTAATGGCTTTTGTCTTTTACGTTAATGTTCCTCACGGCCATAATCACATTTAGTGCCAGAGTTTGAACTTGAACTCAAGCTCTCTTTTTTTCATTCTCGACACAACAATCTCTGTCACACGTACAGGAACACACAACCCGACCCGTACATCCATCCATCCATCCCAGACCCGTACATACATCCCAGAACCGTATATCCATCCATCCATCCATCCATCCCAGACCCGTACATCCATCCCAGACCAGCCTGAACTGACGTCTCCCTCCTCCCACGTTCATCTCTATGCTTACGTCCAGTCATCAATCCTCAACATCCAATATTTTCATATCTTCAAACCCTTAATTACATATGTTTGGTGATGTGGTCCTCGCTAGTGAAATGTTACATAATAGGCATGGAAAAGGTGCAGATTTTGTAGGCAGAAACACATGACAGACTTCTTGTTAAATGCCAAAATCTCAATGTGCGAATACTTAGTATTTGACACACATTGTATGTGCTTTTAACAGCTTAAACAAAACAACATAGATATTCAAGTACACCATAACGTTCAGATTCAAAAGAGTTTTTACAACAAATAATCTGACAATATGACAACTGTGTAGACTGTACTTGTGCCAGCTAAGCTTTGAGAAGGATCTGATATTACATTTAAGAGAACAACTTCAACTCCTCAGGTGGAACTGCTGTGGTACAGCAAACTCCCAACAGGACTCTTCAACTAGATACAGTTTCCAAAATGCAGGTGTACGTTTACATTGTCGTAAGTGTTGGAAAGAAAATAAGCACAGAGTGTACAAACTGAATCTTCTACATTTCACGTGGATGTATTAAAAAGGTTCAATGTGTAGTTTTGATTGGGGACATTTCACCTCTAAACTGGCTCCATACAATCTACATTCATCAATCATTATTATTGACAAAGCCAACTATAGAATGTTAACCTGTTTATGTTTTAGTAGTAGTGGTTTGGTATATTTATTGTTTTCTAAGTTTTAGAGTATTATAGTTTATTTTTCATTAGCTGAAACTCTGAGTCTAAATATCTCTGCTATCTTATAATCTCCACGTGGATCTTAGATATGTGTGTTTCCTGTGTCACTGGCTCTACGCTCCGTGTAACGTTATCTTTTGATAGTTAGTATGTTGCTTGTGTCCGGGTGGCAGAGACGAGAGAACGACTCGTGTTTTTGTTCCCTCCTCCACTCCGACATAGGACTGCTTTGCCAGGAGGAAAGTGTGCAGCAAGCCGCTCCGGCAGCTCTGATTTGGCCGCCAAATAGCCCACCTCCAATAGTAACAGCGGGCTGATGGAGCGCTGGGTCTAACCTGTGTAACGGCAGCAACAGAAAGCTGGCAATCCGGCATCTGCGAAATTCTAGCTTCTTCTAACTGCTAACAAAAGATCCATCCGTCTCCCACCTACCTCCTGGCGACAGTAAGAACGAGGCGAGGGTGCGAGTCGTTTTCTCGTTTCTCACACTTTGGATTTAATCAAAACAAACTACTATCTACAAGGCTTTTTTTGCATAATACTAGTTTCCAATGCGTGCGTGCGTGTGTGTGTTCTGTACACTTGTTTAAAGTCCTTTGGGACTAGCCATTTTATTTGTTTAACTTGAATCTAACTGAAGTTGGCTTGATTTGCAGATTGGCAGCTAAAGTGTATATGATTACCATATGAAGTATAAAGAGAAAAGGTAAAGATAATCTACCTGCTCTCCAGTCTGATGTGATAACCAACAGTCTGTCCCACGCTCTCTCCTCTCTCAGCTGCCACTCTCTCAGCCACAGCGATGGCAGCCAGGCGCCTGGGCTGCGTGCAGAAGATCCTGCAGGGCTCTCCATTCCTGCTGCACTCATCCAGCAGGAACTGTGGGATCTGGACAATCCCAGTGACACTGGATTACCTTCACAGAGTTCTTCCTACGGCTCTATCCTTACCACACATGCTACAGAATAGTTGTCCAGTATCAGAACACAGAAACACATCCCTATCACTCACTCCCCATGTTTCAAGTCTGTATCTTCACTTTTAACTGTCTAATAAGGACAAAAAAACAACAATACGTGTATAAAAAACAGAAACATGACTAAGTGAGACAAGACTAACTGAAGAGTGTGTTAGCATGCTAAACCTTGCACAAGTACAGCTGAGGCTGTTGGGAATGTCATTAGGTTTGCAAATGTTTCGTAACTTGATGAAGATGACGTTTTCGATTTTAAGTCAAAGGATCACAAAAGTGAATAGGGCTAATCCTCTGGGAATCATTAATGTTGGTACAAAATTCCATCTCAATGTGTTCGGTAGTAGTGGAGATATTGTAGTTGGGAGTGGCCCGTCTGTCTGTCGGACAGACCCACCTGTGTAGTTTTTCCAGAGCCGGTCTCTCCCATCACCAACACCACCCTGTTTTCTCTGATGAGCTGGATGATCTCCTCCTGGCGTTCATGCACTGGCAGTGAGCGTCGGAAACTGTCCAGTTCTGATGGACTCCTCCTCCGAGGCACCATGAGTATGCCGTTGTTTAGTCGCCCGCTTGCCCTGTTCCTGTCACAGCTGACGTCTGAGGGAAGAGCTGAAGATTATTGCGCGAGCCATCCACCTTGAAATGCTATGGCGTTGTTGCATTTGTGGTTGCATTTTGCTTTAGTATGGTTGGTGTCCTGACATTACTGCATACATAACTGTCGTGTTCCGTTTGGTACAGGACCTCTGCTATGCCAAACCAATTTCATCTGTTCAAGCCAAATAATTACTGTTGAATAAGCTTAATACCGCCTAATCAGGTGTGCGTCTTAGCATGTGTGGAACCACATGGTCGGCTGTATAGCTATGGTAACAAGAGTTGTCAGGATGGGGAACAGAAAAGAAAAAACAGAGCTGGAAGAGCATGGAATGTCATTTACATCTATGTTTTGGGTTCGGGTTATGTGTTCCCACTAAGTTACAGTGACACTAGACACAGATTGGAACAGACGAATATTGTCTTCTGACTTTGTTCAACTGTTGTTGGGTGACTTTGCTTTCTACAATCAAGCAGCCATTTGCAAAGGTAAAACAGGTGTAAATCTAGGAAGGTTTCCCTCATGTATCCCAGAGAGGAAAGACTCATGAAGATGTTTTACATTAGGTGGGCAGTATACAGCACCCCAGTGAAAGTAGGCACCATAACATAAGTTTTGACAATTTTTGTCTCATGGAGCAGATTTTATCTGTCACTCACCAGGTTCTGCAGCCACAGACATGCCACTTTTGTTGTTGGGCTGCATGTCTATGCGTTCCTTATTGCTGATGGGAAACCTCTGAAGTAGGCTGCGGATGAAATATAAGGAATTGTGGGAGAGTGTGAGGGGCATGGTAGGCCGAGGTTTTTCTGAACCGTTCTTCTTCTTGATGGTGAGGAAGCGATTTGGTCCTTTCCTGAGAGAGAGGGAGAGAACTTCCTTCCGTTAACATACTGATTCCAGCGCCAAAAACTGTTGCTGTAAATGGTCCAGAAATCTCAGAGCGTGGGCGTTCCATCAGAAATCTATCAATTCACTGACCTCACCCCTTTACATTTCAATACCTTTTTCCTACATGTTAACCTGTATGTGAGAATGTTAGAACAGGATTTTATTAACCATAATGACTAACCAATCAGGAGACAGGGGCCCTCAAAGTTGACCCCTATTTGATGACCACCCCTCTTGAAGACAAATCTTCTTTGAAAATAAACATAACAGTACGGTTCTCTGATTATCGGAAAGCTAACAAACAGTGTGATTCATTATTTCAGTTTCAGTCATTTCCGGTCCAAAACAATTAAATATGCAATTTGGTGATTTTGTCCTTAAACCTTAATTTGTAAAAAAAAATGCATGAAGTCAGATTTTGTTCTTTTTTTTTTTTTTATTTTCTTAAATGTTCCGTTTGTTTATCATTACATGACTGAAAAACATTATAAGGAAGCCTAAGTCAGTAGAATTGTGTAGTGCAAAGTCATGTGAAGCTGTGACGATGATGCTCGTCTCATTTGGACTCATTCAGTATGTTCTGCCTGTTGTTGTGTTTGGCTTCACTGATGTGAGCACATCATTGGAAAGTAAATGATGTGAAATGTTCCTTTGGTTTCTACCTGATGCTGCTTCAGATCTACAGACAACACATGTACTAAGCCACCAGTCTGGCATACAGAACTGTGACAGAGCCTTTGATTTGAAAATAAATAAAAAGTCAGGACATCATCTTGTGGTCTTTACATTACTTTTGGTACATTTGAAAACTAGTGGAAACATTATACTCAACATGGAAATTCCTGAAATCTGGGAATGAAGTCCCACTTTAGCTAAGTGAGGACAATGTCCCTACACTTTGAACATTAGAGAGGTGGTGAGAGAGGGAGGAGGGGAATGACATGCATTAAAGGTCCGAGGTGCAAGACTAAATCAAGGGATGTTGCAGTTCATGATCAAAACATAAACCCCATGGCTACCACGGTGCACAAGGACAATTGATAGCAATGTTGATCAAAACTATAAAAATAAGACCCAAGTTGTCACACACTATAATTAAGCTTTCAAGGAAATGCAACTAAAACAGCAAAGACTTAAGAGTTTTTTTACACCTGTGATAAGAGTTGAACAATCGCATGCATGCTAAATAAGCCCTAAGCCAATAAATGTGACTCAAATATTGTTCAAAATTGGTTGGCTTTTATGGATTTGTTAGTGTGACGATCCACTCACATTGAGTACATTATTGTTTCAAATATAGTCTAGGATGAACTCAAAATGTATCAATACCTCACCACCAACACATTCTTTAACTGTCACAGGTACCATGTGGGTACATTTATTTACATTTACATTCATTACATTACATACTTCACTGTGGTGAAGGAATTGGTGACCGCATTGGTTTACTGAAAATCTCTACCGGCAAAAGAAACTTAAGGGAGAAATCCAGCAAGAGGTGACCAATCACAGGTCTTTCAGTAACCACGAGGCATCTCTGTAGCCGCCAGTCTGTGGCCCCAACTGCAATGACACTTTTGAGGGGGTCCACTTCAGTGCAAGCATAGCGTGCGAAGACTCCAAAGTTACACACTATAAACCCTTAACACAGACCTACAAATACAGCTTTATTGTAACTTAAACCCCTTTATGAGAATGTGTGTGTGTGTACCATCCTAAATTACTCGTGTCACATTCAGTCCGAGTGATACTCAGATCCTTGATGAACAAGGTCCTGGTAGAGGAACTTACCCTATGCTCCTGGAAATGTAACCCAGGGACTGTGCCATTCGATGAATGAAAGCCCTCTCGGTACTGGACAAGGAGGACGGAAATTCCATCTCTGCTCAGCCAGGGAAAGGAAAGGGTAAATATTAGGACACCACAAGACTCCACCATCCTATCTTTATGCTCAATCTGGGATGAGAAGTCAAGCGAGACAAACTTGATTTGTACAGCACGTTTACAAGCAACTGAAGTTGACCAAAGTGCCGAAAAGGCACAGAATACAATCGCAGCACAACAGAAAATGAAGTCCAGGTGTCAAGCTCGACAAGAGGTTGGTGTTCAGCAGCGATTTAAATGTTTCTGTAGTCAGAGCTGCTTGTATTTCAATAGGTTATTTGTTAAGGCCGGTCGCGACTGTTTTTGTGTCTAGATCTGGGAACATCCAGGAGCAATGACAGTGGCGTGCCTCTGTCAAATGATATACACACAACTAATGTTTACTGTGGTTGACCAAATTCAGAAGTGTTCGGCTGTCATTTTCTGATGTAGAACAATACAAACTGGTGGTACCTTTCTGGTCACTGTAGCGAAACCTCTCCAGAGAGAGGTTCACTGATATTTTGACTTCTTCATCGATGTGGATCTTTTTGAGGCCGTTGGAGATGGAGCCTCGGGCTGGTGTGTGCTGGCTCTTGGCTGGTTTCTGTGACATGATGCTCTGCAACACAACAACAGTTACATTCAAGTATCAGAGCATTCTGCACTATTATGTGTGGCTGCTGTGTAAAGCTGACAGAGGAAGAGGCAGTGATGTATTTAAAGTAAGATTACGTGTTTAACGTTATTGTGTTGCTTTTTTAGTGTATAGTTTGATGACTGCCGACGCTGTGTAGTTCTCAGTTCCCTGCACTAGAAATCACATGACGTTAAAGTTAGAATGTGCTGAATGTCTGTACTCAATTATAAGTGTATAAATACAATACACTGGTCACGTTAAGACAGAGCAGTTTGAAGCTGCTAGGTCACGACACTTATACTAACACTTAAAGCAGGCGTTGTTGTGGTGAAATGTCAGCTAAAGGAGCCTCCATAATGTCTTGTGTGTGTCATTTCGCCGGTAACGTTATGGAAACACAGAACTAACTTAGCGAAGTTACAGCTAGCCGAACATGAGAGACCTATCGGGATATGAACACTGTAGCTAGCCGACTTCATGTCTAACCTTGTAGTAAAACGAGTTCATGCAGATATTCTACCTTGATTAGTGAAGAGCTTTCGTTTTCCTCTCAAACGAAACGCACCGAGTCAGATTAGTGGGACGTACTCCATTGAGAGCTTCTGCATGTTTTGACTAACCTCCGGCAATGGTGCCGCCAGCAACGAAAGTACATCCGGTCCGACTCCTTCAGAATTAAATCAGGCATTATTTAGGACAAACCTAACGTGGACCTGAAAACATTATTTAACTCACAAAATAATGACATACATTATCTGTAATATTTAAATTGCAAAAGCTGTTTGACAACTTATTTTTCACAGGTAACTTTCCATTGTTACTGCACGTACAAGTATGTCTTTACGGTTTGTATCCTTTAGCATAATGCTAAACTTTACATCTTTCTGGTTTAAACATACTACCAATCGTCAACGTGAAGACCTCTGCCATTTTAAGACAAAAAGTATTAAAAGATTAATAGGCTGAACGTTGTAAATAAGTTATATTTAGAAATGATGACTTCCAAAATAAAAGCACAGTCGAAATAGAGTAGGCTGTATTGTTTTGTGTCATTTGTTGAACCATACTTTCACAAATCATTTCAACAATAGAGTAAAACTTGTGCTTTGTCGAACATTGTAGATATTCAGTGCTGGTGAAGGAACACATTTTCTTGGAAACATGTACTAAAAAAAGAATCAAATATTCCATTATTTCTGTTGACTTTAGTAGCATTTTCCCCTGCTTCCATGTTTGATGTGTAATGTGGGTAATACATTATATTCATTATAGAAAACACATTTACAAACCTGGAGTAACGGACACAATCAATGCATTATTATCCCCACAATCTGAGCCTTCCTCCAGCAGAAAGGGGACTTTGTTTTAATATAGTGCATATGTATATGAATTTTTTCATATGAACAAATCAACAAGTGAAAAAACACACTTTAATATTCACATTTTAAGACAAAAAATTATAGAAGCCAAAGGATAACTTGAGATCACCATCTGCACACTCAATAACAAAGAAACCCTGGTGAGAATCACATTTAGTCGCCTCACATGTATGCATGTATATGATACCTTGCAGAAATAGAAATTGTTAGACTGTGGGTTGAACTTTAAAAACTTCTATGATCATTTTTAGCTCGAGTGGCTAGAAATCCCTCTGCGAGTCATCTGTAATGTTTTTGAGAATAACGTGTTACTTTCACAGTAGTCTAACGCAATGTTCGCCCATCGTGCCCCATAGCTTCAGAGTCTGCAACTTTTCATACCATCCAAACACTAGTGGATCGTGAAGAATATGATTGACTTTTGTCTTCGCATATGAAATGTCAACATGAATTTAAACCTGTAAACCCCGCAGTCTGCTGACAGCTGAAAACCAGACAAACACAAGTGGGACACGTGCCACTTTAAGGCAATTAACAAAAATGTATGGTGGTCTGTGGCTAAAAATATTAAAATTTAACTACTTAATCAAAATGAAATGTCATTTTCCTTTTGTGTGTGCATGATGTATAACAATGTTAAAATCCAATTTTCAAATAAATGGTGTAAAATGCAAAAAATTAAACGACATTAACCATTGTTTCAGTGTGTTCGTGGGCATTACACTGCCACAATAATTACACTGAATGTGAAATTGACTATTCTCATTTTTAAATTGGCAGACAATGTACAACCTCAACTTGAAAATATAAGTGCAAACCAGACTCTTCTATTAGCATTTGAATTAAGATTAACTCATTTCTGAATAAATACATTTCCCATCTGGGGATCGATAAAAGCTTATTTTAACTTGTGAAAAAGAAAAGTGGCCATTTTCATAGTGGTTGACTTTGAGAGTCCGTGCAAGGAACCTGCCATTATGGACACTTTTCATTTTCATTAGGGACAAGCTTACAATTCAAATACAAGTTTAGAATGTCATCAAGGTTGTACACTGCATCAGTGATGTACAAAATTATTTGTCAATAGTATTTTATTTGTAACTGTAAATTGTAACCTCAATTATGGATTTCCAAACATTATTCTTATCTAATGATTTCATC
This sequence comes from Bovichtus variegatus, assembly GCA_943593645.1. Lineage (NCBI taxonomy): Eukaryota > Metazoa > Chordata > Actinopteri > Perciformes > Bovichtidae > Bovichtus > Bovichtus variegatus. Next base: position 11,568,643 of record CALSCE010010647.1, read on the forward strand.
TTAATATTAGCAGCCATAGAATTCCATACAACAGAGTAACGTGAATTTAAGGACATAGTTGTGAAGACCTTTCCCCAAGTCAATATTCCATTACATTCTACATTCCTGTTTAAAATCTTAAGTAATTTTGGTAATAGAGCCAATAATACTATAAATATATAAAGCCAATAATACTATTAATACCCACCTTTCGTCAGCATCCAACATATTTTTGGGACTCATTTGGAAGAATGGATGAAATCAACAACACCTAAATTATTACATCTTAAAATCAATATACAACATGATACATTTAACATTGATTCACTGGCCAAATTCACTAAGATATAACAGCTGATTCTATTTTTTTTACATTTCACTGTCACCTCATATGTGCTTAAAATCCATAATGTTCTCAAGTCTTTTGATCTTTTGCCTTTAAAAAAGACTAATGGTTAACCTGAGCAGTTCTCTCCCTATGTTCTGTGTCGTCTCCTGTTAGCCATCCCATCACTTTTATAAGGTCTGAAAAGTAGGGCAGCAAAGGCAAACTACTCCAGTGAAGCCTATTCGATGTGTTCAATGAGATGGACGACTACATGTGTGTTCATGACAAGCAAGAAGGAAAGGGGCTTGTTTAGTAACATCCTTGCCTCGACTAGAAGGTAAAAAGTCATTTTAGGCCATAGTTTGATGCCGTTACAGGAGAGGCACAGCGCTTCATCAGCCATGTCAGTAGTCAAAACATGTCATGATGGCGTCTCGGTCAAATTTGAAATTGAGGAAAGCCGTGGAGGACAGCAGGTGCTCAGAGTCTCTGCTGTGGACTGTCTGGGGACCGTTGGAGCTGCATGGAGCCATATCTGTGAAAAGAAAAGCTCATTTACATGTTTCATTTATGGGGGACGTTGGCCTTTAATCTTAGGAAGGTCTGAAACTATGCTGAAAGGAAGGTTTTTATTCCCAATTTAGTTTGCTGTTGTCCCAGCATTCAATGAAATGTTCCCTTTCAGAGCCACAACTGGTGCTCCTCATTTAGCCGCTGGCACACATGCAACACCTACAGAGCACCGTGTGGCTCAAGGTTGGTCAAACTTGAGGCCGCTGACCCTCAAATGGAAATTATTGAGACCTTAAAAATAATGTGTTGAACTTGGCGTCAAAATATTCTCTTACATTTGACCGAATTGTGCCCTCAGTTTAGCTCTTACCACTCAAATCCTTTTGTTCTACCATATGTCCTGCGCTATCTGTAAATGCTCTAGTATCTTTACATGCGTGTTTGAAAAAGGGCCAGCATTGTTTTTCTGTAAAGGTATCTGCCAAGGCAGGACCCAGTAACACATTTGTCACAGTCGCAGATACAATGCAGCAGTAAAATCATTTTATTTAGCTAAGTTAGCTTGGCAAAGTGGGTGCAGGCTTAAAGCTAGACATGTTAGTTGTAACCATACCTCTCTCAAAACTGTCTTGCAGTCTTCTGGGTTGAAGTCTTTTATCTTCTTTCTGTAGAAATAGTATAAGAGTACAATGCCTGTAATTAAACCATCATTAACAGAGCAGGACCATGCCAAAGTTGATTATTTTCTAATTCTACATACAGTCGCTTTACAACTGGTTTAAGATCCACTGGCTGTGCAATGTTCAGGAATTTCAAATGGTCTCGATACTAAAAACAGCAATCTGAATCAAATATGGTTTTGCACTTACTAATATGGTTTTCCCCTGCTGGGTGTTGGCTCCATTGTCATTTGCTCCTTTCTTCACACAAGATGAGTCCTGACATTTCTTCCCATTGCCTTTCAAACTTGTGTTCTGCCGAGCAAAGAACCGAAGTTAAGAGTAAACTGTGATGTAGCAACTCCGCCTCAAACCACTGATAGATTATATGGCTGAGCCTGCACTTAATCTGTCTATTGTCTCAAAAAGACCACAATGAATGGTGTTGATGGTGTGTCCTCAGCAACTCATAATGTTAAAACTTCTACATTTACCACCAGGAAGAGCTAAGTGGTAAACTTTGAGCCTCATCCCAAAGCTCATTAGACATCTCGGCTTCCCTGAGATTACTTGGTAAAGGCTGTGGAAAGGTATCTACAAAGTGGACTATTAGATGTTCAGAGGTAGACACTTGAGAAGCGGTCAGAGAAGGGCTAATGTGTCAGACCGCTCATCAACTGTACTGTACA
>CALSCE010010647.1:11589008-11614262 GCA_943593645.1 Bovichtus variegatus
CTTCTTCTTCTTCTTCTTCTTCTTCTTCTTCTTCTTCTTCTTCTTCTTCTTCTTCGTCTTCTATGCATTTTTTGCAGACTGTAATACACACTTTAGTTGCATACCGCCACCTACCGTACCGGACTATGTAGAACAGGCTTTAGTTTACATTAGTCTGTTCTAAATAAATAAAAAGAGAAAGAAAGAAATGGACAATATATTCTATTAAACAATCCGGTGTTTGTAAATAATATATATCCCACACAGTTTCTCCATTTGTTCATCCCTTCCAAATCCCATTCTCATGCGCCCTCTCTTCCTTTGTTGCAAATAAAACTGCTGCAGAGTCGATTCACAGCAGTGAAGACCAACTTTCGCTGCCTCTACCTCAGTTGTTTAGAGCGATAATTTATATTCTATTCCCTAAATGCATTTGATATTGTAGGATGTATGAACTCCTGTTCCGACACGGTCATTTTGATCTTTTGAGTCGTTAGTAAATATGTGATTATAAAAATAATTTGTGATATATTGGTTTACAAAGTCCCCCCAATCTTTCTTTAGCTCAATGATTCTAAAATCAACCTTGAGCAAATAGCCATGGGGGAACATTACTTATTGTAGTAGTGGAATTAAACTTATTTCTTCAACATCATATTCTTCTGACTTATCTTTTATCTTCTATCCAAAACCATTTCGCTTAAATTTGTTATGCTCCCAGCACACTTTTAGTGATACTTTCATACCCACATCCTCAAGACAAATCCAGTAAGCTGATGAAAGAGTGTCCCTTCTGAGCTCTAGTGGGATTTCTCCCAATTCTACCAGCACATAATTACTTGGAGTTCAAGACTTTGTTTTGTATTCTATCAATTTTATTGAAGTGACATTTGTGCTTAATTGATTTCTGATCTCATCAAGGCCCTAGGCTATCTATTAATGCTGTTGTATCCCAATGTAGCTCTCATTAGATTAATTACTTTTTTACATTTTGTTTCTAGCTTTTTAACATGTATCTTCCATGTGCATCTTTCATCAAGCCAAATTCCCAAGTTTTTCCAAATTCCTTAAGTTTCTTTTACAATCGGTTGCCCATATAACTGGAGCCTCTGTTCATCTACCTTTCAATTCCTAGTAAAACACAAGACTTACTGGTTGCAATTTTAAAGCCTCAATTATATGACCATTGTTCTACCTTTAGAATAGCCGCCCAAATCTTCCCCTGATCCACATAGCTCCGTCATATGCATATAGTGATGAACATATCCTTCTGTCTAGATTCATAAAAAATATAATTTATCAGAATGTTAAATAACATTGGGCCAATGACACTTCCTTGAGGGATTCTGTTTACCGTATATCGTACTTATCAGATAGCTCCGGCCCCACTTTAACTTAGAAAATCTAGTACCCTGTAGTACCTTCCACCTATGCCCATTCTAGTCATTTGAATTAGCAGCCCTTCTCTCCACATAGAGTGATAGGCTTTTTCAATATAAAAAGAACAACACTTTTTTAACCTTAAAGGATTTCATCCAATAGCGAGAAGAACATAGGACAGTCTGCCTTTTTCTTTGAGGTGGATGGACATTGGCCTTTGCAAACAGTTCCCATATCTGTTCCTTTACATCTCACATGTCAGAGAAGCCACTACAGAGAAGGTCTGCCCTGCTGTTCAACAAGAATGGCATTGAGAGTGGAGCCTCAAGGCTCTCACATACATCTTCTTTTACATTACATTACATTTCATTAAGCTGACGCTTTTGTCCAAAGCAACTCACAATAAGTGCAAACAACCATGAGGTAACAAACTCAGAATCTCCTCACACAACCTCTCTTCTAAATAACTCTTCTTCTTCTTCTTCTTCTTCTTTTTCTTCTTAGAAAACCAACTAGAGGTGCATATGCCACCAACTGGACTGGAGTGGGGAATGAAACAGATGGCGGATGACAACATTTGCATCACAAGAACCAAAACTAGAGATTTGTCATAAACCGAACTGTCTCAGCCCCAGTCAGTCCGGAGATGGATTCTATAGAAATGTGGGCCCGGTTATCATCCCAGAGGAAGCACTATTTATGAATACAGTAAAGGGATTTTGCCTGAAAAGAATACAGAATCAAGGTTCATTTGTTTTATTGATCATTTATTGGTTAGTGTAAACTTCCCTGTGCATGTGTAGAACTTCTAACCTAGAAAACGAAAGTGATTGAGACAGACAATGTGCATAGTTTGGAAGCATACAGACTTGACCGTCATTGTCAGCCATCATTCTTAGTTCTTAGTTTATTCTGGAAACAAAAGGGTATTCATAGTTAATGAAAAACTGTGACACATAAAATAATGTTGTAATTGCTCAGTGGAATCTGCTTGATGATAGATGAAAAGAACCTTTAAATGAAACGTAATTGTGGCTGTGGAGTGTGGTCACGGCGCCGTCTGCTGGGGAGAGTCAGGAGTGGCTCAGCTGGGGATCAGACAGCCGGACGGAATCAGGTAATCAGCCACACAATACATGCTGTTAACCTGATTCCTGTCTTGCAGTAGGCTGGGTCGAGATGACCGAGATCCTTCGAAAAGACGTTCGTGCTTGTACACTTTTGTGAGCTGTATGTCAGCTGTGTCAGCCGGAAGGCTAATGGACATTAAAACTGTTTTGTTTTCACCTCACCGGCACTACTTCTGTTATTTTTTAACTGCGTGAGTGTAGGAATCGCTCACAGTGGCGCCTGAACAGGGACCCATGACAGAAGAGGGAACGCAACCGAGCCCGCAGGGACAGGTCCTCCAGCGTCTGGCCACTATGCATGAGGACACCGCCGCCTTGCAACAGCAGCAGAGCCAGGCTCTGTTAGACATCGTGGCGTGCCAACGGGAGGATCCTGCCCTCATGCAGGAGCTGCTGTAGCGTCCGACCACAGGGAGGGCGAGCTAGGGAGCCCTCCGTCCCGGCCGTCGTCGGTTGCCCTTCAGAAAATGACTGCTGAGGACGATGCAGAGGCGTTCCTTGACATCTTCGAGGGCACGGCGGTGGCGTGTGGGTGGCCAAAGTAGGAGTAGGCGGAGCGGCTGCTTCTCCTACTCTCTGGGGAAGCCCAGCTGGCTGCACATAGCCTACCAGCATCCTCCAGACAGACTGGACCAGCTAGGCAGCACGGCGGAGGAACACCGCCGTTGGCTCCGGAGCCTACCCTTCAAGGACGCTGGTCGCGCAGCTGGTAACCAACGACGTCACCTGCGGAGGATGACGTCGGGCAGGTGACACTGGCACAGTTTGTCACTGGGCTCCCATCCTCCACAGCCAACTGGCTCCAGTGCCACCAGCCTGCCAGTCTCGAAGCCGCGGTCATCCTCACGGAGGACCATCTCTCCCTGGCCTGGTGGACCCTGAAAGAGGAAGCCCCGAACCAGCGGCTCGGCCTATCCCAGCCCCAAGGAGGAGGTTACAGTCTGCAGCGGACCCAACCGTCCTACCGCTACCCTCCCCTACTCTGACTCCCACCACTGCCACTGCAGGAACACAACCTATACCATCCCCTGTTATTTCCCCATTTCTTTTGTTTCTCCCCAGGACTTGGTGGTCGCCCAGCATCACAGAGGGCTCCTCAGATGTCAGCTGGTGGTGCGGGCGGCCTGGCCACTCCCGGAGGGAATGTCTGCTTACGGAGGTTGGGCAGCTGGTCCGGGTTGCAGGGCCGCCAGACTCCTTACCCCGGTCCAGAAGGGACGTACCTTGTACCGGTATGTATACGGGGGGTATCCACCAGGCTCTCTGGGACTCTGGTTGTACTCAGACCATGATCCACCAGCGCTTGGTTCGGCCCGGGGCATTGCTGGAGGCATCGTGGGTGAGGGTGAGGTGTGTGGGGATATTCACGAGTACCCTGTGGTGACCCTTACAATTTCGATTAAGGGAAAAAAGCGTAGGGTTAAGCCTGGAGTTAGTACTCGCCTTACAGGGGGTGCCCCTGATCCTGGGAACCAATTGGCTGGTTTTTGATAGGCTAGCGGGGAAGGCTGTGGTGGTGCGTTCACGCGCGTTAGGGAAATGTGAGTTGTGTGCAGTGTTCATTGGGGAGACGGAGGCAGCAGACACCGTCGAGGGGAGAGCAAGGCCGGAGGAGACTCGTGCTGAGGTCTCCCCGTCCAAGCACTTACGTCCGGTGGAGGACTCATCATAACCTCATGTCCGGTCATCTAGGGTACGACAGCTGGTTAACCCACCGGCCACCCCAAAAGTGCAGTTGCGCCCACTTCCATTAATTGAGGTACCGTTCGAAAGAATTGGCATGGACCTCATCGGGCCATTAGACAGGAGTACACAGGGATATCGCTTTGTGTGAGTCCTCGTGGATTATGCAACACGGTATCCTGAAGCAGTGCCGCTGCGTAATATCTCAACAAAGAGTGTGACTCAGTCATTGTTTCATGTTATCTCCTGAGTTGGGATCCCGAAAGAGATCTTAACTGTCCCGGGCATGTCCTTTATGTCACGCACGTTACACAAACTGTACGGACTACTTGACCTACCATCCACAGATAGACGGGCTGGTGGAGCGGTTTAACAAAATACTCAAGAACATGGTATGCAAGTTTGTTCACGAGGACAGCCGTAATTGGGATAAATGGTTAGACTCTGTTGTTCGCAGTGCGGGAGGTTCCCCAGGCCTCCACGGGATTTTCTCCCTTTGAGCTGTTGTTCGGCAAGAAGCCACGGGGTGTTTTGGACCTGGTTAAAGAAAGTGGGAGGAAGGTCGGAGCACGAGTAAGAATGAAGTTCAGCACACCTGAGATCAAAACTCCATTCACTGGGACAGTTATCAGGAGCGTCAACAGCGCTTGTATAACAGAGGGTTGCGACTATGACAATTTACCCCGGGAGAAGTACTTGTATTGCTCCTTTCCACTAGCTCCAAATTACTCGGCAAGTGACAAGGGCCCTTTGTCACGCGATGAGTGGGGGATGTCAATTACGAGGTGGTGCGGTTGGACAGGGGAGGAGCGACACAAATTTACCACCTCAATCTCCTAAAAGCATGGAGAGAGGTGGCCTCTGCCTCTCTGGCTACTACGGTGATGGAGAAAGATGAGCTGGGACCGGAGGTGGAAGAAACGGACAAATCAGCCCCGGTCTCTTGTGACAACCATCTTTCACCGAGTCAGAGAGCAGATGTTGTCTCATTGCGAAGGCTTTTTGCCGATGTGTTCTCCCCCCTGCCCAGGCGCACAACTCCACATAGAAATTTAACCAAGGGCTACTGGCAGATTCTCCTGTCTCCAGAGACTAAGGAAAAATCCAACAAGTGGCAGGCAGCTGATAAACAGCTGGCAGGTCAAAATCCAGGTCAATCCAGAACAGGTAGAAGGAACAAAACAGGAATAGATCAGATAAAAAAATGCTGGAACCTGATGGCATAAAGAACATGAAAACTTTGACGAACCGGCAACAAGTGTCCGGAAAAGGGTCCTATATAAACTGCAGGGCTGAAGAGGGAAAGGATTTTACTAAAAAACAATGTATAGACAGTATAGACTCAAAACCTCACCTAGTATGACCCACTAGAATTGTGGAGTGTGTCTACAGAGACCCTGCCCTCTGCTTGGATTTTCTTATTTTGCTCTGTTTGGGATATTACTGGACATCAACCTATATAAAAACGTAGCAACCATGTGCCAGCTCTCAAGCAGACATCCAAGAGGAAGCGACGAAAATAGCAGACACAGCAACAAAAGAACGCAAATATAGGGAGGGGAAACGGCAAGCGGACAAAGCTTGTTCCAAAACGAAAGTGAATCTGGGGATGGCTTTCATCTGCTGGCAAGCAGGCGTGCGCTTCGGGTGTCGTTGAGCGTTGAATGTTGTGTTTACAAACTGCAACCGATAAATCATATAATGCTTTCAAACTTGCCCTTCATGTTTGCAGATCTGAAGGTATGCTCCCACAGAAGGATATGTTATACATTTTAAAGTTTAATGCATCAATCTGGTGCACTTTAAGAACAAAATTAAGATCTATGAAGAACGTTGTGCTCTATAAACAATTTAATCATAAACACATTGATTGTGGAGATAATCAAATCTAATCCACTGCCCCTGCCACCACCCAACACACATAAAGTCAAATCAAATCAAAATTGATATAGCCCAATATCACAAATTACACATTTGTCTCACTGGTCTTGACATAGTGTACAGCATACGACACTCTCTGTCCTTAGACCCTCGCACTGCACAAGGAAAAACTCCCACAAAGAAAAGGGGCAAAATGGAAGAAACCTCTGGGAGAGACTGAAGAGGATCCCTCTCCCAGGGCGGACAGACGTGCAATAGATGTCGTGTGTTGAGAATAAACAACATAGTAAAATTACAACATGATGTGATCAAATATGGAAAAAATGGATCCTGGCAACCTGCCAAATGAGAGACACAGAGACTCCGTGGATGATGCCCCGGATGCTGAGTTAGTAACATGCATTTAAGGGACATGAATGCAAACAGACAGAGAGGGAGAGGAGGAGAGAGAGATGAGGAAAGGAAGAAGAGAGGAGAGCGGTGTCCAGCACAACCGCAAGGAATCTCTTTGATCAGGATATGTCTTTTAACTCCCGCATAAAATATTGAAGAACTGCCTTTTTTCATCTATGTAACATTGCTAAAATAAGGCACTTCCTGTCTCAAAATGATGCAGAAAAACTTGTCCATGCATGCATTACTTCAAGGCTGGTTTACTGTAACTCCTTATTATCAGGTTGTCCCAAAAAATCCCTTGGGACTCTTCAGTTGATCCAAAATGCTGCGGCACGTGTATTGACAAGAACTAGGAAACAAGATCATATTACTCCTGTATTAGCTGCTTTGCACTGGCTCCATGGTAAAATGCAGAGTATAATTTAAAATCCCTCTCATGACCTACGAAGTTATTAATGGTCAGGCTCCAGCTTATTTTAAAGATCTCATAGTGCCTTATAAACCAACTAGAGCATTGCGCTCCCAGAGTGCAGGGTTACTTGTGCTTCCTAGAGTCTCTAAAAGTACAATGGGAGCCAGAGCCTTCAGCTATCAAGCTCCTCTATGTGGAACCAGCTCCCAGTGTGTGTTCGGGAGGCAGACACCCTCTCCACATTTAAGAACAGGCTGAATACTTTCCTCTTTGATGAAGCTTATACTGTAGTTAGGGCTGGCTCAGGTTTGCCTTAGACCAGCCCCTAGTTATGCTGCCATAGGCTTAGACTGTCAGGGGACTTTCCCTCCTTCTGACTGTCACTCTCTTCCTTCATCGTGCTGTCAGAACAAGGAGGGAGGTCACCACCCCTGACCACCGCAGCCTCCTGGACCCGAGGAGCCGGAGCCGCCACGAGTGGACCCCCGCCCACAGCTGCAGCACTCCAACGGTCCAAGCTTCTCTGGGCAGGGGCGGATCATGTGACCCTCAGATCCACATCCCAAACATTTCATATTTTCAGTTGAAACAAAAAGCATGTAACTATAACCTTCCACCTCGAAAGAGAAAGACAGGTTCAGATCACTTTTGTTGTCCAAGCTCCAATGTCATCGTCCAATCATGATACTCACTGTCCATTGTGAGATTGGACCTAAGCCAATCACTGATTCTTGCCTCATCAATCCCCCTGCTTCATTGTCATCCTTTTGCTGAGTGATTCGACCAGAAGTTGAGCATCATCCAGTCTGATCTCAGGCATCACCTCTGCCTGTGGACTTCCTCTTCTAGCCATGGTGATAATTATGTATTATCTTCTGTTTTGTGTGAAAATCTTCACTTGGTTTTCACGTACTGGTACAATAAGTAACTCAAGTAGAAATGTGACTGATGGAAGAATTTCTCCCAAGTTATAGGGAAATGTGTGTAACGTCATTAATGCTTCAAAGGCATACAGCGATCAAAGGAAGATATGACGTCATCGAAGGACTAGAACAGCGCTGCCCAAAAGGTTGATCCATTATAACTGTTAAATTAAAATTTTTAACAGTGCGTGATCTGCCTGCACTACACTCGCGATCTACCAGTTGATCGCGAGTGTAGTGCAGGCAGATCACGCACCGTTAAATTTTTTTTTTAAATAAAATATATATTAAAAAACAGTTTTTAGATGATAGCCTATCATCTACCCCCCTTTGACAGGTCCTTGTCAATATAAATGCAGAATACAAGCAACTTAATGACGATCAGTGGCTGCTGGACTTGACATTTTTAACCGATCTGACCAACATGTTGGATGAGCTTAATTTAGACCTGCAAGGAAAAGACACAACCGTGGTCAACATGATCAGCTCAGTTAATGCTTTCAAACCAAAAATGCAACTTCTGTCATCAAAGCTGCAGTTCCATGATTTGAGGAACTTTCAAAAGCTGGCCTCAGAGCTGGAGACCCAGGGGGTCGACAGTGCTACACAGAGCAGATTGACAATTGTCTGTCAGACTTTGACAAACGGTTTCAAGACTTTGCTTTACTTGAGCCAATTGCTACATCTATGTGCTACCCATTTAGGGATCAAAAATTGGCCTACTGTTTCACCTGAACTCACGTGCAGTGGAGGAGGAGATGCTGACACTACAGGCTGACATTCAGCATAAGTCCAGGGCTCATGGACAGTTTTGGAATTTACTCAGAGAGGAAAAGTACCCAAACATGAGGAAATGTGCTACTGACTGCATTATTTGGCTCTACTTATTTATGCGAGTCAGCCTTTTCCCACATGTACCGATCCACAACAATGTGGTGGTGGTAGTAGTCTACTGGTCTAGTGGTTGGGCTTCCAAAGAGAACACAGGAAGTTAGGGTGTTCAATACCAGGCTGCCACCACTGACCTCCTGAGCAAGGCCCCTAACTGAGCTGCTCCAGGACTGTCCATGTAGTTAGTTCACTGTAAGTCACTCCAGATAATGATCTTTAATGTAAACTGTGACTCCCTGCTCAGCCAGACTTCATCTGTATATAATGGAAATGTTGTTACATTGTTTTATAATTTCATCAGTTTATAATAATCATTCAATCATTTTCATTGTTCTATCATTCATTTCCATTCATTAATTAGTTCATTTTCAAAATGAAATAATCCTTTTTCTAAGTTAATAAATCATATGTACTAAATAAGTTCTTGAACCTTGAAATCAATGAATCATTCAGTTGCTAAGTTTCCATTCATAGTTCATGTAAATGAAATAAACAATATATTTATCATTATACATCTTAAGTATTTAAATTAATTTACATTTAATTGATCTAAAAGTTTCTCCAGCAGAGCGAAGAGCCTGTCCATCCTCTCCCTGCTCTGCACCTTCATGTCCTCCTTCATGATCTCTCACACACACACACACACACACACACATTCTCCTAAATGGTCCTAATCACAGAGAATAGAAGAGAAAAAAGAAACAATTATGAAATGTTAACACAGTAGAGACGCAAACTTGGGAAGATTAGCAAAAGTGGCAGCAGGACAGACAGACCCTTAAGTACAAAATGGTCATACGGAGATATAACAAATGGGATGTTGTTGACTGACTTCCAAGCTGTAGTGGCAGAAAATCTTTCATTCTGCCCCCTCAGGTTAATGAACAGAGCTGTACGCTCTTTGCTCCCTAAAACATATTATATTGATATAGATTTATAAGACTTGTGCAATGCAGTTAACTGTCAATACATTAGTATTAAATACAACTTTGCTCGTCAATATTATATACTTCCTAACCATATGGAGATTCTATATATCTTACAAGTGCATTAATTAAATATTTTATTGAGGGATAGTTTTTGCTGTGTTCCCTTGAATAATAATTGTCTTGGTTTCATCAGGTTGGTGTTTGAGGCTTTTTCCGGTTCTTATACAGAGTCCGTTTCTAGTCATGTGACTGGTAGATCACCATGGATACCAAATATACAGGATGATGATATTGTTTTGCATACTTACTCCTCCTCGTGCCTGATGAATAGACTGTATATAAGGAAACCAGAAGTAGCCTCTGACACCAACCTGATGAAGGAAAATCAAACATCATGTAATGAAGAAGACTTGTGCAATGTCTTTTTAATTGTTGGTGTTGTATTGAAGTTCGCCATGGTTTGCACGCTGTGTGTAAATAAATCAAATCTAACCATAAAAATGAATATGAGCTGAGACAGTATTGATATTAAAATTGTAATTCTATTGTATTTGGCTTTGGAAAAGGTGAAGCAGAACAAATCATTTGAAGAAGTCACCTTGGGCTCTGGGAAATTATTGGAAATTCTAAATATTGAACTTTCTCCTCCACTCCAAGCATTGGAAACTTGCTAGTTACTTGAATGAACCAAACTTTTATTTTCAATCACATAACAAAATATTATAAGTAAAACATGACAATATAACTATATGGTATAATATTAATATAATATAATAATATAACTGACATAATATAACAATTCAACCGCTCTACAAACTACAACCTCCAAATTACCATCACAACCTTCATCAAATATATACATGTATACACAGCTGTACAACTATATACATAAACAAGTGTCCAGTGTCCATGCCTCTGGGAGGGGACAGAAGGACACTCGCTTCTTCTAGAACTACACTTTCTTCTTTTTTGCCCCTTTGAAGCAGCCTCTACAGAGGGGCAGTATCCCGCTCCCTTGTACTGGCTGTGTCCCCGCTGTCCTAAACTGCCCGCACTTCTTGCACGTGTGGTGCAGTACTTCGGGGGCCACTCACACAGTCGTAGTTACTTGAATGAACCAAACTTTTTGTGTATTTGTCGTCCATCTTTCAGATGGAACCAAAGGTGGAGAGGTTTTTATTCTGGGTTTTAGATACGCTCGTCATCAAAAACACAAGTGCCAGCTTTTAAACTTTGTTTTAGGGCAGGCCAAGATGTATATGAGGTGTATTTTAAGAGGAAGTTGGAGGAAGACCTTAATGTTGAACCTGTCACTGTCTGTGTTAACTTGATGAAGTCCAGACTGCTGATTTAGCAGGAGATCTGGACACATTCCAGCAGGTTTGGGGTGTTGAGAAGGTGCTCTGCTCTTTAATAGAAGAAAATGGAAGAAACCTCAGGGAGAGACCGAATAATAATAATAATAATACATTTTATTTGTAAGGCGCCTTTCATGGCTAAAAGCAATCTCAAGGTGCTACAGAGCAGAAGTCAACAACAGAAAACGGGCATAAAAGACACAAAAATAGAAACACAAGGTTTAAGAAAAGGCTTTTTTAAAAACAAAGGTTTTTAGGCCCTTCTTCAAGGAGTCAGTGGCCTGTGGAGCCCTCAGGTTGTCTGTGGGGGAATTCCACAGGTGAGGAGCTGCTGAGCAGAAGGCCGATCTCCCATGGTGCGGAGCTTGGTCCTGGAGGGGTGGAGCAAGTTTTTGTTTGTGGAGTGGAAGTTGCGTGTGGAGGTTAGTGGTGAGAGGAGTTCCAATGCCAATGAGATGTTCCAGTCTCTGTAATGTCTCTGTAATGTAATGTCCAGAATGTCAGGGTCAGTGGTGTCGAAAGTAGCACTGAGGTCTAACAAGACTAGAACAGAGACAAGTCCTTTGTCTGATGCCAGTAGAAGGTCATTGGTAACTTTCACCAGATCCGTCTCTGTGCTATGATGAACTCTAAATCCAGATTGAAAAACCTCAAATAAAGTATTGTTATGTCAAAAAGAATCACACAACTGTTTTCTATCGGTCTATAGTTGGCTAAAACCTCTGGATCAAGACTGGGCTTTTTAAGAAGAGGTTTTACTACAGCTACTTTAAAGAATTCTGGTACATAGCCAGATAATAGAGACAGGTTTATCATATTTAATAATGAGGTTAAAATTAAGGGTGAACCTTCTTTAAACAGCTTAGTTGGAATCGGGTCTAAGAGACATGTTGATGGTTTAGACAATGAAATTGTTGAAATTAGTTGGTTAAGGTTGATCGGAGAAAAGCAGTCTAGATATATTTCAGGTGTTACAGTTGTTTTTAAGACTGCTGAAGTACTGAGAACAGTTCACCTCAGTGACGGTCGTGCAGGGAGTCCACGGCCCAGGGGGTCGAGAGGTGCTGTAAAGCTAATGGCCGGAGCCAGCTCACCTCTTGAGAAGTGTAAAAATATTTTTGCTTCATTATGAAACTGTGGCAGGACAAATTAGGACTATGGCGTTTAATGCAGGAAACTCCTACATTTATAACAGGCTACATTCATCACTGAAGTGTTTGACTCTGTGTTCACCTTGTGAGCCTGTGTGTGTGTCTGTGGACAGATTTTGTCACCACAATAATCACAACCGTGCAAGATGCAATCATAACACTTTAAAGGTTTGTAGTTGATATCAAAATAAAGGTTTATCTAACCCTAACCCAAGGGCGCTATCCTCTCCACTTTAAACCCCTGGCCCGATTTGGCATCACAAAACATTGCATTAGTGTAGTTGAGTTCAAAATAAATGTGGATGGGTGTGGTCTAAGCATTGGCCCTGAGGAAGCAAGTGGTGGTGGTGGTGACAGTCTAATAATCTAGTGGTTATGCTTTCGGAAGTTTGTGAGTTCAACACCAGCTCTACCATGCTTGAGTAAGACACCTAACCCTGAGTTACTGTAAGTCACTCTGGATAAGACAAGAGTGTCTGCTAAATGACCTGCGATGTAAAAGTGGGGAATGGGCCACTTTATGCCCCTGGCCCGATTTGGCATGCTGCTGGTGATAATCACAAACTGACCCAATATGGTCTCTAAAAAACGTTTCTTCTTTTTTTTTTCCTTCAAATTCCTTAAACATTGAGAAACAGTTCAAAACAAAATAACAACAATAAGACAAAATGTTTTGGGGGTTATGGGGTTTCTTTATTAGATGACCGGTTTCAAGACGAATAATTCAATGATTGGATGATACACGGAGCGATCTGCACACCCCGCCACCGATAATAGTTCTCTTTAAATGAAGTTTAATATTGATATTGATTAAGCCTATAACCTAACGTACATCCTTCCGCTTTTCTTTCAATGTACTCATTACGATCCTTTACATTTTACTCGTCGCTTTCCCTCCCAGGTATCCAGACTAAGGTACACGTCTGAACAGCAGTACACCAACATCTCCACAGAAGAGCGACACCGCCCCGCTGCACGGCGACGCACACAGCCAGGGTGGAGTTTAAGCACCACCACTTCTGAGAGCGGATAGGGAGGGGAACTCAGAAGAAGTCGCTATCTGGCTTTTCCCCTTGCTAAACATTTTTTTTTGCTTTCTATCTGGAATTATCGAAATAACGTCACCTCGAACACTTTTGTTCTCGAAGTCCGAGGGGCCGCCGGCGAGAGTGGATTCACGCGCTCAGGTCAGACCGAATGTTTCTTACTTTGAAAAGTTTCCACTATTCTAGCAAGAAGTCCTTGACGTCAGCAGAGACTCGATGTGGAAGCGAGACAAAACTTACTAAAAGTACGCAGACATAGGCCTGCTAATGTATAGACGCAGTCCAAACCGCCGTGTATGTGAAAACCCACCAGTTAGTTGCCACAAGTAGGAAAACGACGTGCTGTTAAGTAACAAGCGCCACACAGACAGACCGCTATGTCTGCATTTCCCCCACATACCCAACTGAATGTCCTGTGGGCTATCACTGCTCCACCAACACACAGCAGTGTTGTGTTCAAGCTTCCGTACAATAAGTTAGGGCGTCTGGCGTTTTGATGAGGTGACTGGTCTCTCTTTGTGTACGTGTGCGTGTACGTGTGTGTGTGTGTGTGTGTGTGTGTGTGTGTGTGTTGTCTTGAGTATTGAGAAATCTGGTTGCTCTGTCAAAGTTCCGTATTTTAGAGTTTTAGAGCCACATTTCGGCGGTTCCCTTCCTGACCTAACTCGCTGTGTTGCTCCTCAGACTGGCTGGTGTGACCGTCTATCAGTCATCTTTTATTTGTGTTTTTTTTTTTTACAAGTGCTGAGGGCGTGTTGCTAGCAGACAAGCGAGCAAGAAAATCTAGCCTCCGGGTGTAAATTCTTACACCACTGTGATGTGGTGTGGGACAGAGTGGAGGAATTTGTATGGAGACATGTTTACTTTGAGCAATAAACTTCTGCCAGTAGTAGGCTATAATGCAGGTTAGTATTTTGAAAACGTGCCAAAAACTACAGTGAGCCTGGTATGAGAGAATTCTGTGAGGCCTAATAGCAGTTTGTACTCAGTGTTGCAGGGCGTGCTACATGCTGGCACATGCTATCACTGCCTCCATGCAACATAAGGTTATTATCACAGATGTCCAAAAAAAACAATAATTCCATGGTCATTTTGTCCCCAAACCAACGGCAGGAGTGTAAATGCCATTGCAATAGCCTTGCATGTCTACTACTAAAACAGTTGACCCATTATACTGTGATAGAATTGTTACAGTGTAATAGATGCAGGTGTGCAAGATGTGGAAAAACACATGTTTATGAGAAGCTTGAGCGGTTTGAAATGTTTGAGGGTTAGTCTAGTCTCTGGTCTGTCAGAGCAGAGTCTTAAGTCAAGGCTCAAGTTCTTAAGGGAAGGTCTCTGTTTCTTGCATAATAGTTAAAGTCTTTGTTTTCCTAAACTACGTCTCTTAGTATCTTTTAAACATAGAGCTAATGGATGAAATAGTCATTATAGTTTTACTGCGGGCTGTTTTCTGAATTCTCAGTTTAAAGACTCATCCACAGGAGGTCAGCAAAAACAAGACTAAATAAATGCAGCCCTCTCATTCATTTGAATGGAGCCAGTCCTGCAGTGGGGGGGGGGGGGACATCGTCATACAACAAAGCACTGCATTGGTCCATCTCATACATGCAAGCGTGCAGTCCTAGTGGATTACATTGTAACATGATTGTGCAGTGGTTTGATAAACCTTCTCATGCGTTAATCTGTTACTCGGACGTGACTTCCTGAATTGTACTTCATGGTCTCTCCGTTACCCGGTACAACCCCACCAACACAGTCCTTTTTTCGGCTTGAATTCCAACTGATGGACTGATGAAATTACTGACGACATTCGTGCTTCGAAAAGGTTGAAATATTTCCATTTAGAGCTTTTCTCTACGTCAAAATTTGTCCACACAAAATATCTCAAGGGTTGTGACCCGGGTCATCACTATGACCGTGTACAGCACCACGCATGGCTGAAAGCAAATGTAACGTGCTGCTAGCTCTGCTGTGGAGGAGTTGGTTATGTGGAAGTGGTTTGATTGATATTAATTAGAGAAAAAGAGGCACTATATTACACAACAGAGGTCATAGCCCGGCCATCTTGTACTGGAACTATATTGACCGCAAGAACAATCGGGATCTGATTCATTTTAGTGATGATAATGATTGATCAGCTGAGTTTTGAGGTTGGCAAAACTGTAAGGAAACGGTGGTGTCTGTCACAGTCAGGAAGAGATGTGTGAAGGGAGATCATCACACAAGCAGAGGAGACCAAACGGGACCGCCAGACAGACGGCATCCTGTCTGTTGGTTTGATAATCACAAGTTGGACACGCATTGACCCAATATGGTCTACATTGAGTTGAAGTTCGTTCAAAGTTAGTGATATTATTCAAAGCCATCTCACCCACCCCTAGCTAGGACCAATTGGTGTATCAGTTCCTCTTAAAAATTGACAAGTGAAAATAATTCTACATGCTGATCTCATATTGTAAATTGTTGTTGGAAATTGAGAAAGGAAAAAAAAAAAGAGTTGAGGCAATCAAACCTAATCACCTGAATGTCATTTTAAACTTTCCTTCACCTGAATTTGATGATTTACAGTGTTAGTTATTTTCCTGGCCACATTTAATAAATCTGAAGAGGGCTTCTCCTTTTTAGGACGGCTTACCCTTTGCCGTCAGGTTCTTTGTAGATTCTCTGTAGCCAATACATGTCAAAGAGCAACAACACACCAGTTGTTTTTAGTTCAAACTGATAAACAGAATACATGCACTGTTAAAGAGTGACAAATAATGATCTCATAACATTATCTCTACAACGTATATCTCAGCTCAGCCCAATATGTCTGGTAGCCCAATGCACAGCTTGTAGTCGAGTCTGCAGGGCACATTCATTCTCCCGAGGGGATGAATCCTTTCTATTTTAAGTACCTCAGTGGTCTTTCCTTTAGCACCTCCTGAAACTTAACTAAAAACACATTGTCTTATCAACACACATATTACAATATTTTTCTAATAATTATATTGTCATGTTTGACAGTTGGGTTATGTATTTGAATGTGAACTTTTCCTGTAACTCAAAAACAGCCGCAGTCATGTTTTGAAGTGAATCTACAGGGAATGTAAAGTACATTGTAGCCTATAATGAGTATGTCATTCAGATGGACTGTTAGCTGAATAGTTTTAGTTACTGCTGATCCCCCACCAGCCACACATCCCCAGCCTATAGAGTAGAAGCTCTGTTGCAAAGGTGTCAGTGTGTTGTGTCATGGCCCACTCTCACACCAGTTAAGGAAACCGGCTTTTCATTCCAGAGTGCTGCGGAGACCAGACTGTAGTGTTTTCACTCAGCCATATTTGGTCAACACAACATGTGCTGCCACTCCTCCAGCACAAGAAATGATTTGTTTAAGACTTGAGCCAATTCCCAAGTCTGTGTCAGATGCCTGGGGAGTTCAGTCAGACCAGTGAGAACTCTACACACAAAAGCATAAGATCTTGAAGGTCATTTGAAGCAGTAAGTAAGGTTGTTTGGAGAAATGAAATACATTTTAGAAGAAGTCATTTTACCCACGGTGATGGACTGAAGGAGTCCCTGCTAATATCACAGCTAAAGTTTGAGGTGAGACTTGACGTTGTGAAATGGGGTTCATGAATATTTAGGTTCCTGTGAACCCAGGTGATTTTAATGTTGACCTGTCAGCACCACTGACATGTTGAAGAGCATTCTGGCTCATTCAGTCACACAGGAACTGGCTGTTGAGAGAGCGGTAGAAAACAGGCTTTTCATTTCCCTTTCCAAACAGACGTGTGAATTGTTAACTAGTGGGCTTTCCTTTGATACAGAGACAGCAGCTGCTTGTCTGCTCACATGAAGGCCACAGTGTTACCCAGCAGCCTGGCAGTCAGCTGGCACTCTGTGCTGGGAATGAAACGCTGTACATTGCTGGTGGTTTTTGAATCATTGTACAGTCTGGTTTCCCTTCGAGAAGGCAAGAGTACCTCATTCTTTATGATCGTCAATCACTTAAATTAGTTTGAACACTGACTGTTGCAATATTGATGGTTATGGTCTCGGCAGGTGATGTGCTCCCCTCTGAAGATATGCATCCGTTATATATGTGAGCGTTTGCTGCATTTACTTTTTGCTTTATGTACTGTATGATACCATGCAGGTCCACTGACTGGAGTCTCTGTCTGCTCCTGTCAGACTCTATTCAACTGCCGGTGTAAATTCAAATTAAAAAGCATAATTTGTTTTCTTTCTTCAACATCAGGCAAAGATAAGGCAGTAAAAGGAAAGAACCATTTTATCTAGGATGCAGAAATACAACATTATTATTATTATTATTATTATTATTATTATTATTATCGTCAAATCACTGTTCATCAAATTAAATATGAGTTCTACGGGAACGTGTGAGTTGTTGGTGCTTAAACAATGAAGACATTTCCACGTTCCACAATAATGGGAGTTTGTTGAATGCCTAAGGAATGCTATGTAAAGCACAATAACCAATTGCATGTCAGTGTTTCAACTGCCATGTTTATATCAGTGTAAATAATTACAGGAAATGGCATATAGTGTGTATTCCAAACAACCTTGTTTTTAGTTGACTTTCTCGGAGTTGAAATCTAGATGAGATGCTATCTTCCCTTTGCCACATAATTCCTCCGTCTTCACATTCCTGTATTCCGCTGGGATTGGCTGCATTTAGTTCTTGTGCTGGCTGCCAGTGACATAAGGCTGAATAAAGCCTCTTTTCTTTCTTCTCTTCCTCGTCCTCCCTGTCTCTATGCTCTGATGCTGGTATTCCAGAGGAATGCACAGTTGAATTCCTCTGCAGGGCTGGAGACAGCAGAGCAGCTAAACAGTCTGGCGCTCATGTTGCCCCGCTAAATATGTACCAGCACCTCATTTTAAGGATACAGAAAGACCTGGGGCCAAATGCACTTCACAACTGAAACTGTGTGTATGCCCAGAGGCTTCTCAGGTTTATAAATCCGCACCTACGCCTGATTCTGTTTTATAAATCCCAATCACTGTGGGCCGACGCGCCTCATTACCATTCCCACAGGTAGCCATAAATGGATGTTGAAACGCCAATAAATACCCATTTGAATATGGATACTTGCGCCCGGCGCATCACTCATTAGACCTGTCATCGAGGAGGACCGCTGAGGAGCAGGACAGTGTCACCGCTTGTGTTGCACCAGCAAGGTTCTCCAACAGCCCCAGCAGCTGTCCTTCCGTGCGACCATTTCTCACAGCTCAGGTTATTTATTGCGCCCACACCTCGAATTCATCAAGTGTACCTGTAAACCATCATCACAGGGTCATCTCAATCCTAATCATTAAACAAGAGCGATTAATGTTGATATATGTGGACTGAGGTGGGCAGGAGGAGATGTAGTTTGCTAATGTACCTGCTGACCTTTTAGATACTTTTAACACTTTGAATGTGAAAGTAACCAATACTAGGTTCCTGGCTGGGGGAGGGGGCGTATTGTGGGGACATATAGCTCTGTCTCTGTCTGATCACAGTCATTGGTGCAAACGACACAGAGCTACTCGTACAAGTACAACTGGTGAGTACAAATTTAAAACCAGCTTAAATGCGATGCAGGCTCGGTCTGCGTTCAGCTGTGATCACCAAACTAACTTCATTGCAGCGATGTGTTTCCTCACACATGCTGATTGTGACTGACGGGAGCTTTCTTTTTCCCAACATTGCAACACGCTACTACGATGAATTGCCACAAACTAATCATAATGGGATTTTCGACATAACGTGCCGGTCTTTTAGAAATGGACAGCCTCCTTCCCAAAATAGGCACCGCAGGGTTGCTTGAGTAGGCTGAAGGCACCACATGACGTTGCTTTGGTGTCAGAAGTCGGATAGTTGGACAGAAGAGACGAGCGCTCCCTTTTGAGGAAACGTTTTCATGTCTGCACAGAAAGTGACGCTTAGCAGTCACAGCAGTCTTTATTGTAAAGAGCTGCTGTGGATATACGTGGTAACAAGATGTCTGCTGTGTGGGGATTGTTCGGAAACAGCAGTTAGAGTGTCTATAATGTGTTAAAGAGGTTTAGTGCGAGAAGGATTTCAGTCTTATGCTTTAGATTTGATTGGATCAGTCAAAAGGGACTTAATGAATAAGAGAGATATGCACGAAGCTGTCGAGAGATATGAAGATACATAAAAATACACATGAAAATACTTCACATCTCTCAGTAGTAGATGAAATATATTGTAGAGGACAGTTGGCCTCCCTCACACCCACTTTGTAACTAGGATGAGAAGATAGAAATTAATAAATTAAAGACAACGTTTTTGCTGATTGAATTCTAAATGCAGCTCTGTCCCATGATATCGCTCGGCCAGCTCCTATGAGCTAAAGGTCAAGTGGGGCTTTATATGAGTTGTGGGGTTGTCCGGGCTAGTTGGCCCATATCACATTTGGTTGCATAAATTTCTGTGTTACATCTCCCAGTTTGAGATGAGTCATCAATTATACTATAACATTTTACAGGCAGAGAATGGGGGAGGGATTTAAGGCTAAAAATACAAGTGACACGTGGACGCAGGAGTGGAACGTGGAAAACGTGGTTTGCCGTGTCCACCGTTCAGCCTGACAAAAGACAGGAGAGATTTTAACTGATGAACTGGGCAAAGACGAGCTCCCTGGCTGTGAACATTTCATACCGGGGGATTAATAAGGAGTTGTAATAACATGTGATAACATGAACAGAGGAGTCTGTTTTGATTTAGGTGTGCCAGGTAGTGATGACTGTAGTGATGACTGTAGTGATGACTGTAGTGATGACTGTAATAAGGACTGCTGTCAGTACTTTCCCATCGTCCCACGCTCATCAAATGGAGTCTTTTGCTATTTTTAGGAGCTGCAACTGTGTTTACTCAACTTTGACACATCTGACACAACTTCCTTTGGCAGCAGAGTGTTGCTAGCGTGGAAGATGACTGCCCAACTGTTTTTACAGCTACCTTTTACTAAACGGCCTGTTGACAGTGCAGTTATCAGGCCCGCAGCAGCGGCAGCGCACGTTTTAGAAAGGTGACACCACTTTAGGCAGATGTCCTCGTGTTGATGGTGGCGCAGGGTGTGCTGAGACTGTCAGTAGGCTGATGAAGGCCACCAGCACACAGGATGTGCGGCTGGGAGCAGAGGCAGTAGAGTTCATTGGTTGGAAAGAGCCGTATGTACTCTGCAGCACTGTGAACTCGTGGTCAACTGTTCTGCACCACAGCCTGTTTTACTTCTGCTCCGCTGCTTAACTGTCGGCGCTTCTATACTTTTAGTAAAAGGAGACAGGCGTTGTTATTGGCAATTGTTGTTGTTGTTGTCATTGGCAACAGATCTCCTGAAGATACAAAAAGCAAAAATAATGAATCGAACAGCTGTGTTCTGTGTAGCCACAGTATGACATCATTTATTTTTCCCTCTTAGAGAACAACAAGTATCTTAAGAG
This sequence comes from Bovichtus variegatus, assembly GCA_943593645.1. Lineage (NCBI taxonomy): Eukaryota > Metazoa > Chordata > Actinopteri > Perciformes > Bovichtidae > Bovichtus > Bovichtus variegatus. The sequence goes on from CALSCE010010647.1 coordinate 11,609,629, forward strand.
AAATGTCAAAGGGAGGATTTTAACTTGTATACAGTAACGACTATGCTATTGTGGTATTAATTATTCTTGTTATGGATCAAATCCAGATCCTTTCTTAACTCTACTGTGTTGGGTCCACCTGAGCCTGCTGGTGATGCAGTGCAAGCGCTTTGCTCCATATGCCAGTGAAAAGCTTGTGGATGTAAAAAATGATTTGCTCACTGATGATTGAGGCAAAATACATAGATTCTCTACAGTAACACATTTGTTAGCATCTCCTCACTTTCACTGGAAAAGCCCCAATTAATTGACTCAATTAAACACTAATTTTAGCAACTACCACCACACCAAATCTTTTACTTTTACAAATATTTATCAGCTACTTTTCGTAAATTAGATCCACAGCTATTATATAAAAATAAAATGTCACTTTTAAAGCTGGTTCGCCTGTTACTCCGGTTATATCCTTCTTCTAAAACTGTGGTGGAGAACACCAGGAGCAAATGACAGGAGTTGAGTTTTCATAAAAAAAAAAAAAAAAATGCTTAAAACACACAGACCAATCATATCAAGGAAATGCTGCTTCTACTGAGTCATTGATCAAATCATTGATGTCTGGTAGTTTTGGCTTTAGCGCATTCTTGCAAGGATGTCTCGCATGCATGCCTCAGAGTCGCTGTGGATTAATACATTTGATCAAATTGAAGCGTTTTTGTTCCGTGAGTCAGGAGTGGCGGACGTACAAAGTATTGTAGTTAGAATTTAGTCTTGGGCTGCAATTATTGATTATTTTCATTATCAATGAATTGTTGATTATGTGAGAATGTCAACAGATCGCTTGGTCTGCTTGGCCAACACATGTACTGCACTGGCAAGCTTCAGGCATTGGGGGATAGTAGAGCCTGCGTACTGTACCACATGCTGTACTCGTCAGCCCTGGTGAGCTGTTGGGAAAGAAGCATTTGTTGTTCTGCCATATTGAGATAAGACGTTATTGTGACGTTCCTCCGTTTGTCAGTGGACAGTTAATGAGATATAAGACATTTGGTAGAGTATCTGACTGCTGACAGGACAGGATGACGGCTGTTTGCTGTCACTTTAAAGTGGAAGTCTGGCCTGGACTGACAGGAAGTGAAGACAGCTCAGAAAGGTCTCCAAGCACAGATGATGTAGTTGATAGCAGCCAATATTAGATGCTTAATGTACAAGTAGACCTTTTGTTGCTGAACACATTATGACTTGTAATGTAGTAAGAATAGCATGTGCACTTGCTGACGTTATTGATGGCTCAGTTCTATTTGAAGGACAGTTTCCGGTTTATTATAACTTAGGTCTTCTTTCTGTCCATGCATTGTAGTCACCAAGGTTGTTGCTGAGAACTGGTAATGACTAGCAGTCGGACACGTTGGACACAAAGCTACAGTCAATCCAGATCCGGAGGATTTAGATCTAAATAAGACCCACGTTGGAATAAACTGGACTTATCCTTAAGTGTGCCAGTGAGACGTGTACAGCACCAGGGCACTGGAGCAGCTGAATAGAATGCCCCCAATGTTCACGTTAGTAGTTACACCTTTGTTTATCCAGTCACATTGTGTTCAGTGAGTAGGAATATTCAGTTGTTTGGTCACGTTAAGAAAGGTATCCATAAAGTGCTCAAGGTTGGTTTTCAGGTGTGAAGAAATCCTCACGTCAGCCGAACAAGAGCAATACTAATGAAAACTAACTTGGGTAGGGTGTGTTAACCTTAAGGTCGTGACCCCAAGTAATGTCAACTCAAAGAAACAAGGTAAGCAACTGAAAAACATGCTTATGTTTTTCTCAACTTAAGGACCAGCTAGTTGTGTCAGGTCAGTTCAATAAGTTATATAAAAGTTCTAATCATACTTCTATGGTAGGTTAACTTGGTAAGGTTAAAATGTCTGTCGAGTCATAATACAAAGTGTGTGTGTGTGTGTGTATACAGTTGCAAAAGTCTTAAAAAAAATAAATTTAAATGACAAACAAAACTATATAAAAACGTGGGCCAGTAATAATTTTAAATAAATATGAGTCTGCTCACTGCAGGGCATAAACAAATCTAAAACTAAAAGTGTCACAACCTCCCACTTTGCATTACTTCTTAAGAGCAAACAACGAAGAAACAAACCAGTAAAGTAATATCTTTATTAATGTTCTACATGATGACTGGTGGTGCAGTGAACACGGAGAAACTGACGCCATATTATGCAAAAAGTATCAAAAGTCGAAAGGTTTGATACATTTTTGTGTATCAACTCAAAGCAACGGATGCTGTGAAAAGAGTCGGTCTGCACGTCACTCCTTATTAACACATATTGTTCAACAAAATGCTTTGATTAATGCTTTTCCTTGAAACTCACTGTTTTCCCGCCAAACCGATTGGGATTGGCTGCTGTGGACTTCAGGGGACTCTTCCTCATTTCTCACTAATTACTCTTGTGACTCAGCACTTCCTCCTTCAGTCAGGGTGGACTGGGAAGCATTCGCAGGACATTTTCTTAAGACTTCAGACTTTCTCTCAGTCTTCGATACTGATCAAACTAAAAGTATGCTTTTAAAAAAAAGATTATAATATTGAAGACAACCTATGTGACGCACCGACCTGAACGAGCTTTACTTGAGTCCCCTCTTATCTTTCTTTAAGCAAAGCAAACTGTCCTTGCATTCACCACAGACAGGATACACTGCTCCCAGCTGAATCATAGCTGGAGTATACACATAGCTGAAATGCCCTTTTATGGCATCGAAAGGCTTCTTAAAACAGGAAATGACCTCGGCACATAAGAGTGGGATCTCACAAGAACCCTGTCATACTAGAGTAAGGGAAGATCCAAGTTAGTCTGGAGATGAACCCTCTGACACTGTTGTTTCATCGATGACTGAGAGTCACTGCACAACATCCCCAACAGGGAGATAGGCTGGAAGCACTGCTGTGTATCAGCATGTTGTGCTGACTGACAGCAGCGAGCTGCGCATGTTACAGCCAGAGGCCTCAAGTGTGTTCAAACATGTTGCTGCAGAGAATTGGAATATTTTCTGGCAATGGCAATTGTTGACGACGGATGACCTTTTTTCCCCCCTGAACTTTATTTGAATTTCTAAACTGATAGGCTAAAAATTAAAGGCACATCAAGCCCCAGTTCAAAGGCATGTTTGCATGTTCATTAAAAACCCAAAACCTCTCATTTACATACTGTAGGGATTCAGATCCTTTGCTACCACGCTCCAAAACTAACTGCATGCTTGCTGCTCTTGCCAAGAATGTTAAGAAGTGTATTTAAAAAAGTTGAACTATCCCTTTAAGTACATAATGGAGACTCTTGCATTACATTGTTCTCCTGATAGGAACAGTGACCATTTTATTGCGGAAATTATGTGAGGCAACATCTCAAAAGTGAGTTTGTGCAAATATTGTGAGGATAAGTTGAATTAGTTTGAAATCTTGAAACGCAACGCAACACATTTCTGGAGGGTCTCATTATTGGGTTTTCATTGGTCATGAAAATGGCAGAGAATGTGTCATGTCGGGAAAAGAAGTGTTTACTGAATCCAAATGAATGTAACTTGGTCTGTTTCCTTTTCTTCAGCCAGAGAGAAAAACACCCAGAGCTCATCATCTGACCGGGCCATCACTAAAACACCGCTTTACATCAGGTATTTACTCCCACCACCTTCTTTCTAGTGTGAATACACTAAAGTGGATGTTAATACATTTTTTAAATGAGCGAACAGCAAGCATGACCGGCAGTTGTTTTGAGACTAATCCAATACTTACACTCAACAGTATCTTTTCATTTTATTGACCGCAGTACAACGTCGGTTTAACAGTGAGTCGCATAATACAAAATAAATATCTTTCACACCAATGTGTAAGAAGACTTTTAACGTGCAAACGTTTTTTTCGTTTTCCAACATTACTTTCAACAGCTCAACAAGAAACTGTAGTCACTGACATGTGAAAAACAAATGCCACGGCTCATTTGTGGCACAGCTTGTTTGACCTTGTTGAAGTATAATAACGAAGATAAGAGCAAGTTCCCCTTTTATCATCGTGGACCTTGTAACAGTCTTTAGAGTCATTTTTGGGGAGTTGCCTGCACTCTGCATTTGTCTGGAAAAGGCAGTTGGCAGTCTATTGGTGTCTGTTACTACAATACCCAGCATTCATCTTGATAGCTGAGTGTATCCTCAGATCTGTTCCCCTCCTAGCTACACACCACAGCCACATCCGCCTGTCATTAGGGAGGGAGCCAGAAGCAGAAGGAGGAACTGATGGTGATACAGTGTCAGCAGGACGTGAGGCTGAGGGTGTCAGGGTGTCTGTGTTGTGACATTCAATCCCTCTGAGCTCTGATGCCAACACACCATGCTGCTTCTCCCTCATGCTCTCACTCTGCTGCAACGATGTCAGCTCCAAACAGCTTTAAAAAAGAAACTCGCTTTGTCTGTTTCTCCTGCTTAAAGTAGCACTTATTGTGGCCCGAAATAGTTGCAAAAATAAGAAATAAAATAAGATGAGCAGAGAGAGAGAGAGAGAGAGAGAGAGAGAGAGAGAGAGAGAGAGAGAGAGAGAGAGAGAGAGAGAGAGAGAGAGAGAGAGAGAGAGAGAGAGAGAGAGAGAGAGAGAGAGAGAG
>CALSCE010010647.1:11640459-11653791 GCA_943593645.1 Bovichtus variegatus
TGTGTGTGTGTGTGTGTGTGTGTGTGTGTGTGTGTGTGTGTGTGTGTGTGTGTGTGTGTGTGTGTGTGTGTGTGTGTGTGTGTGTGTGTGTGTGTGTGTGTGTGTGTGTGTGTGTAGTCGGTGAGGGGGATGCTGGAGAACCCGACAGAAGCCATCAATGAGCTGTCGTACTTCGACTGCATCGACAGTGTCATGGAGAACTCTAAGGTAGAACATACGTCCCCGCTGCTCTTCTACTGTGTTCGGTTCTACACCTCCCTATCAGTGTGTCTCTTCTTATTTCTCTTTGATCACCCTCAAAACAAAAAGCAACAACACTTTACTTTCTCTCACACTAGGTGCTACTTTGCTGAATTAAAATGTTTACATTTATTTCTAAGAATAAGGACTGTAGATAGAGCTGTCCTTCAGTATTGAAACTATTCCAGTTAAATTCCTTTGAAGTTGTACAACGCTTTATTTCCTAGTAACTTCTTGACAGTCTCTTGGAAAAGACTATGTAATGTGGCACTGGATATAGGGACGGCCTCTGCTTAATAGTGTTGAGTCTATCACCATTCTTCATTTTGTTGGTAAAAATGAAATGAAATTGAGTGAAATTGTATTGTCTCTTCTTTTAAAGATGAAATACATTCTGTCCATTTCTCTTTTCACTATTTTAAGAAGGGTTGGGTATCCTTTGGAATGTTTATGATACTACTGCCGATACAATACCTGATTGATACCTACATATGTATATGTCACCTTTTTTTCATTTAACTGAAGAAGCCAAAGTTCTTGAATGTTAAATGTTACTAAAATAGAACTTATCGACTGCTGAAAAAGAATGAGAGGTTTTTGATTTATAACAAACAGACAGACAAGCTTCCAGTACTTGACAGTTTCCGATGACCTGTGCGATGTAAGTTAGTCATTACCAACAAAGGGACTTTATCTGTCATGGTTCTGCATTACTCATGACTTGTTGTGTATCCCAGTTTACCCGTGTGTCTTGTGGTAACCTCTGGTTTCCTGTTGACAGGTCCTTGGTGAGTCCATGGCCGGCATTTCCCACAATGCCAAGAACTCCAACCTGCCAGAGTTTGGTGATTCAGTCAGTGGTGGCTCCAAAGCTCTGTGTGGCCTGACCGAAGCAGCTGCACAGGTAAACATCATTACTGAAGTTCACTTTGTTCTTGCTCTCGTCTGAGCCAGACGGAGGAGGCTGGCAGTTTGGTGATGATTGTGATGCGTAACGCAATGTAAACTGAACTGGGATGTGTTGATGTCCCTAGGCTGCCTATCTGGTGGGAGTGTCTGACCCCAACAGTTCAGCAGGTCAGAGGGGCCTGGTGGACCCTGCTCAGTTTGCCCGGGCTAATCAGTCCATTCAGATGGCCTGCCAGAACCTGGTGGACCCAGCCTGCACCCAGTCACAGGTACATGCAGACCATCCCACTGATGGCCAGTTGTATCATTCTTCATGTCTTCTTCATCTGGGTAGTGAGTCTGGATGTGGTTGATTCATCCCAGTGCACTGTGTGTCTACCTAGGTGCTCTCTGCAGCCACCATCGTGGCAAAACACACCTCTGCGCTGTGCAACGCCTGCCGCCTGGCCTCCTCCAAAACTCCCAACCCGGTTGCCAAGAGGCAGTTTGTCCAGTCAGCCAAAGAGGTGGCCAACACCACCGCCAACCTCGTCAAGTCCATAAAGGTTTGTAGAGCAAGTCCTTTTCAAATTCATCATCAATTAAATGAAAAGCAAAGATTCTGTGTTGAGTGAAAGAAAATGTCAGGTTTGCATTCCTTCGCACTGGGCTGACCTTAAAGGCAGGGGTACGCTTCAAACTAACTCGTGTGTAAAGTATGTCTTAAGGCAGAAGTGGTAATAGCTGTTCTGAATGGCAAGACTTGAAGGCCGGGCAATAAACTATATACAATCAACATATTACAATCTGCTACAATCAGTGTGATCATGGCCACAACCCCATGTGCAGGCTTTGGATGGAGCCTTCAACCAGGAGAACAGAGAGAAGTGTAAGGCTGCCACCGGCCCTCTGATAGAAGCTGTGGACAACCTGACTGCCTTCGCCTCCAACCCAGAGTTCGCCAGCATTCCTGCTCAGATCAGCCCCGAGGTATGTCCTCACCTAAACAAGTAAGTTCAGTCAGAGATGAATTGAGAGCGCGGTCTGACAATGATGATTCATTGTCTGCTCTCACGTTAAATCATTAAGATAAGATAAGCCTTTTATTGATCCTCAGAGGGGAAACGTGTTAATGGTAGTGGTTCTGTTCTGTGCCCTTTGAATGCAGTTGAGGCAGTAAGTAAGGGGAAAGCACTATCAAGGGTGTAATTCCTTCATGTGTCTCTAAACACAGCTTCTGGAAACGGTACCGTCTAGTGAATTATTTTCATCCTGATTTCCACCCATTTTGCTCAGGGGCATGCAGCCATGGAGCCCATTGTTGCGGCAGCAAAGACGATGCTGGAGAGCTCGACCGGCCTGATCCAGACGGCCCGCTCTCTGGCTGTCAACCCCAAAGACCCCCCCAAGTGGTCAGTGCTGGCCGGACACTCCAGGACTGTGTCTGACTCCATTAAGAAGCTCATCACCAACATGAGGTAAAGTGGCTGGACTGACAGACTCAGGGCTCGTCCTCTACTCTGACTGGTACTTCCACATTTAACAGAGCCACTTCCAGCACCACAGTTATCTTTAGTATTTGCAACTCGTCACTTCCACTTCCTGTTTTGTCTCTTTTAACTTCTGGTCGATGGTGCTGGCTATATTAAATACAAGTAAAAGGAGAAATGTATAGTATGTGTGATCCGATGAGGCCAAAGTTGGGAACACGTCCACATTTATTTGACCCGACGCCAAACATCCACCACAGATATCAGATTAAAGCTTAATTAAACTTAATTAAACTAGCTTACTTTGTTTTGCAGCAGCTGTTTCTATGGTGACATTTCACAAGCTCTGATACTAACTTATCAGTATGATGATGCAGGTTATTAACTCATTCAAATGATTTACATTCTTCACAAACCATCACTAAAACCTTCTTTTTTTTTTTATCAGCACAAATTAAAATGCATCTTTACACATGATGTATATTTTATTAATAATATAACTTTGAATAATCAGCTTGGTGATAATAAGCCCACGTGATGGAAAACTGTAACAGTGTGACTGACCAGACGAGGCTCCACTGTGACTGCGTTTTGGATGGAAAAATGTTTCAGTAACACACGTTTTGAACAGCCGCATTCAGACAACTTATTTTGTGATGATACCATAATGTCTTAAACTCATAATAAAACACAAATACCATGACAACAGAAAGATGACTAGCTGATCCCAGAGCAGTGTGGGACTCTTCTAATTGGTGGCATTACTCAAGTAGCAGGTTGATGTTTGTCAGACTGCTGTAGAAGAAGCTCTCTCCGCCCTTCACGCTGTACATTACATATTAAATCTGCTCAGATATTTGATCAAATATCAGGCAGAAGCATCAGATGTCCTTCAACACAATGCAACACATCCCCACTAAATCATACTTCAGATTATACTACTGAGAATCCCGCCCCGCTCTGCCAAACCCATGAAACTTTAGAACAAGGCCTCCTGTTTCTGCTACAGATTTATAGTATAATATAGCATGCTGAGATGCACACTAAACATGGCCTGCTGTACAGCTGCAGGTATTACAAAGAGAACAACGTGGATGTTATGTGGACTGCATGCTGCTGAGGTAGACAGTCACTCAGACGGGATGAGATGAATTTTCATTTTCCCTTTCATTTTATGTGATGATAAAAAAAAAAAAAAACTATCACAAAATAAAATAAAGCGTGACTTTACACATTTTGATATTATATGTTGTTATTAAAAAAAAAACAATGTGTTTTTATGTACGCTTAGTGCATTAACAGTACAGAGATTTACACATCATTTTTTACATTGTTTTTGTTATACCACCATTACTATGGAAAGCACAATGAGCTTATTCTTATTTGGAGAACCTCCTCCTGATATTGGTGCATGTCCTAACACCCTCAGCTGCCCCACCTTCCACAGTCTGTTGCCAGTTCAGATACAAATGAAGAAAAACAAAAGAATTATTCAAACTTTGTCAGAGGGTTATTTAATTTGTAAATGAATGTAGACTTCTATGATGATATCGCAACAGATCAGCAACATCTGAATGCAGAGTGACACTTGGAGGAAGGTCTGTAGTTTGTTAAACATGACTTTGCTGAGGAACAATAAGCATTTTCTATTCCTTCTGACAGTAAGATTTGTTTCTCTACTTGGCTATTGCCAAGTGGGTTATAAGAGTGTGAGAGTGCCCCTGTGCTTTAATACTGGCTTATTACAGCCACTTTTCACTGTATACACCCTCGATATTGTGTGTGTTGTTGTGCAGAGAAAAGGCTCCTGGCCAGAGAGAATGTGACGATGCCATTGAGGTTCTAAACGGCTGCATCCGTGAGGTGGATCAGGCCTCTCTGGCTGCCATAAGCCAGCAGCTAACACCCCGAGAGGACATCTCCATGGAGGTAAACAGCAAACTGACATGTCATATTGTAATGGAGAACCATGGAGAATGGAGAAGTGAAGGTATATTAACGTGCGTTTATGTTGCAGGCTCTCCATGAGCAGATGGCCGCCTCAGTCCATGAGATCAGTAACTTGATTGATCCTGTAGCTGTGGCTGCTCGCTCTGAGGCGTCCCAGCTGGGACACAAGGTAAAACACAGCTGAAGCAAGTGTAATGTGAATGTTGACCAACTGGTGGTCCATCTAAACTCTAGGGCTACTTTTGACATTGGTTAAACGTGTTCAAGCCTGCCGTGTTCCTTTTCATTTCGGAATCTGTTTTGAACTGGTCCCCGTGTCGTCTGTGAGCAGGTGTCTCAGATGGCCAGCTACTTTGAGCCCCTGATCATGGCAGCCATTGGCACAGCATCTAAGATCGTCAGCAGCCAACAGCAGATGGCTGTCTTAGACCAGACCAAAACCCTGACCGAGTCCGCCCTGCAGATGCTTTACACCGCCAAGGAGGCTGGAGGGAACCCCAAGGTACTGAAAGTGGCCCTGCTCATATACGGTCCTCTGGAGAAGCTTCCAGAGAAACCCGGCCAAATGACACTTAAATTTTGAGACCGGGTCCTGGGGCTCATAAGAAGGCACAGGACCAATAATATGCGTTGTAGAATGCAATCTAATAATGATTATCTAAAATAATGATGATCTAAAGTATTGTGTTGGTGTTCACCTTAATAGCAGCTTCAGTTGTAAGTGAGCTCCTCAAAACAGTTTATAATAACAGAATTACCATTTGGGGAAAATATCATGTGTCATATATTAACCATTGAACAAACAGGGCAAGTTGCCTCAAAAGTGCAAAGAGATATTGTAGCCGTAGAGAAGCAAATAAAAAACAGATGGGACATTTCGCAGAAAGGCACAGAATGACGAGCAGCGATCCAGCCGTCTCCTCACCAGTGCAGAAGACAATTGATCAAAGTGATTAAGGATTGGATTTCCAAGGTTTATTGCTTTACAACTAAAAGTTTTTCAGAGAGTTACATTTGAAACGTTACTCTCCGAACTGCGTTTCACATATTGACAGAAAGATCATCACCAAAGTAGCTAATGCTAATGACACCTTCGACAAAATGGACGAGAGAGATGAAGACCTGGTGAAGAGAGCAAACTGTAATATCAGCGTGAAAGAGAAGAACTACAATAGAATACGGAGATTATCATAAAACTAAGCACTACTACTGTCATACAGAGTACTGCACATTATCTGGCAGAGGCTGTGAAAGGACTGTTGGGACTCCTGTTGTTTTAGTTCATACTGAGAAGTACATGCGTGCTTTAAAGATCCACCATGCAGACACACGGATTCTTGCAGTGAGTCTTAATTGGAAACCTTGAGTCAGTTTGTGGAGGCTCCCGTTTTGTATGACTGAGATCAGATTGTTATCAGGTGTCACCGTGCCAAAGGGATTCTTTCTTAGTCACGGTTAATGTCGAGAGCTTTTACACTAATCTCCCCCACGAGGGTGGCTTTTCCTCGACGGGCCACCCTTGCTCTGCAGAGGAGTCCTGGCTCCCTGTCTGCAAATATCAGAACTGCAGTCAGAATCCTGGCCTTTGTCTTCGTCAGTAACCGCTCCTTAAACAAAGGTCACAAGCAGCTCTCTGAGAAAGATCTCATAATCTCACGCCTTCAGTTAGTACTACGCGCTGCTGCTCACAAAGTGAAAGAGGTGAGATCCCCTCTGTCCTTTCTTCACTGTTGACTTCTTAAAATGCATCTAAAAAAAAAAAGGAAAAAAAAGAAGCCTTTTTATTAATATAAGCCCAATGTTTTATTTTTCCACTTTTCTTATGTGGTAATGTTACCGTTTGTATCTTATTTTATTGGGATTTGTTCCATTTCATATGCTTGAATAAGATAAAAAACGTTATTGTCCCTTACATGAAATGGAAATGTTTCTTCTGCATTCTGATAACGCAGTGTAATACAGACAAGAAGAAGACATAAAATACAGTGAGGGCCAGCTAAAATGCATAACATTGAACCGTGGCAGTGCTCATGGACATTCTAATATGTCTCTGTTGAGGATGGCCACAGCAGAGGGCACACAGGACTTTTTACCCACTTGTGTCCTGCCAGATGGCAGCAGCTGGGAGGATGAGTGAAGGGGGTGGGTGGGGTCATTCTAGACCTGGGTTGCCTTTTTGCTTCTGGCCCGGTAGTGCAGGTTCTGGAGTTGCACTTGTTTATGCCTGGTTGACCACCTGGGTCAGCTTGTTCCTGTGACTAACTGAGAGGTTCCCATACCAGGAGATGATGTAAGTGAGAACCTGTAGACCATGGAGGGTGCGTTTGCTGGATTTAATTCAATTGTGGTGCCGAGTTGTTTTAACAGTCTGTGGACTATTTTAGCAAATGTGTTGTCCTTCCCCCAGGCGGCACACATGCAGGAGGCCCTGGAGGAGTCCGTGCAGATGATGAAAGAAGCAGTGGACGACCTGGGTGCCACTCTGGCTGAGGCAGCCAGTGCAGCAGGTGCTGTGGGTGGCATGGTGGACTCCATCAATGATGCCATCAATAACATGCAAGACTCCCCTGCACTGGAACCTGAAGGCACCTTCGTGGATTACCAGACTACCATGGTCAAGACGGCCAAGGCCATCGCTGTCACTGTGCAGGAGATGGTGAGGCATGGGGATGATCATGGTTCATGGGGACTGAAATAAAGTTGAATATTTAAAGAAACTTGTGACAGTCCAAGCTTCGCCCCTGTTAACTTAAAACTAATAAAAGATACAAATATTTCAGTCATGAAACCTATTATACGTATCCTATATAGATTTATTAATTGAAGGGTAAATTAGCTTAATGGGACACCTGCAGTATTTTCCTTTGTCATTATAGTATTCATTACTTATTTTTATTTAATTTGAATAATCTACCTGACTAAAAGCTTTTCTAGATGCACTTGTTATTGCTCAACTATTTTGATTTCTCATCTCTGCTCAGGTGACCAAGTCCAACACCAACCCTGACGACCTCGGAGGATTGGCCAACCAGCTTACGAATGAGTTTGGAAATCTTGCAAATGAGGCCAAATATGCAGCCGTGACTGCAGAGAATGATGAAGTAAATGAAACAACCGTACCTCAGCATGCGGCCTATTGAGAGATGCCACAATCTTACTTTCTATCCTTTGAACATTCTGTGCTGTCATTCAGGTGTATCTCTTCGTTTTATTCCCAGATTGGTTCCCACATCAAGAAGCAGGTGGGTGAGCTGGGTTTCAGCTGTACCGGTCTGGTGACCAAAGCTGGAGCTCTGCAGTGCAGCCCCAACGACTCGTTCACCAAGAAGGAGCTGATAGAAAGCGCCCGCAAAGTCTCTGAGAAGGTCAGACCAATCACTTTACTTCTTTTTCAATCATTTTTACTCCAATTACCGTGTTACCAATTAAAAACCTAATAACTTTATGTGATATATGATTCCACTCGTGACACATCATCTTCTTGTTACAGGTCTCCCATGTGTTGGCGTCCCTGCAAGCAGGTAACCGTGGCACCCAGGCCTGCATCACAGCAGCCAGTGCGGTGTCTGGAATCATTGCAGACCTCGACACCACCATCATGTTTGCCACTGCTGGTACTCTGAACAGAGAGAACGCAGAGACCTTTGCTGACCACAGGTACTATAAGCTACAGAGACCCTGAGTGAAAATATCATTGCAAGTATGTTACGCCGGTAGGGAAACATGTGTTGCACTATTACACGCAGAAAACATGGTGACCTTTGGATCTTCAGCATGTCCAGAAAAGTGAATTTAACTTAAAGAAAGCCATCACCTGATCATGGCAGGATATTTGAGCTGCTGAGTTCAGTTGTAGGTATGCTGGAGGAGCACGGTAAATGTTGATATCTATTGTATTTTCATGGCTTCTTACAGTTGAATATATTGGAGGTAACGATGGTCAGGTATGATACTTTTCTGTTGATATGGCCAAAGTTCATGAACAAGCCACAAACCAAGCTGCCTACTTACATTTCTCAAAATCAATCTCTTGTAATGTGTGCTGTGATGTATGATGAGCGCGCTTCTCTGCGGCTTTACATGGCTATTTGACTTGTAATGGAAGTGTGTCTCATCAGGAGAAAGGATAGGACACAGAGATGGGAGCATTTTCTGCAGTGGAACTTACAACTAGGTGCATTGCATTGCTGGTGCTATCGATCCTTTATAGTACAGTAGTACAGTTCATTTAGCAGACACTTGTCCAAAGCGACTTACAATAAGTGCAAACAATCATGAGGATACGACTCTAAACAGCGAGAATCTTGCAAGTACAAGTCATGTATGAATACTGTATGGAGCCCCATAGATCAGCCATGTGTGTTGCATTTATGTCGTATTCACAATCAGCACTAATACTACAGTAATATAGACACAGTCCAAACAAGGAGGCAATACATGAGAAATAAACACGTGCAAATTACCATGCCATACCTATTGTACAAAATCTTTTTTTTTTCTTTTCAAATTGGGACATTTTGCACCATTTTTAAATTTTTGTAAATTTTTTGCATCTTATTCTGTCTCCTACTGTGTATTGCAACTGTTGCACAACAATTTCCCTCGGGATAAATAAAGTCCTATCTTATCATATCTTATCTTAAATTCAAACAATATTTTTTATCATGACAGGAACCAACTATCTAACTAATACATCTGAAATAAATAACTAATAAAACCAAAATGAATAATTTATAGATCTCAAATAAATAGCAATTCAATGGCAATAATGGAATATAATGTAGAGTTAACAGGAAAAGAGGATTTACACAAAATAATCCAAACGCTTTCTACTGTGTGTATCTGACCGGGAGGATTTTCCGCTCGTTTTTATACATGGAAGTGTCGGTCCTGTAATTTGTGGCATTTGTCTGTGTTGGTTCTTTTTGCCTGAACTGTAACCAGCCTGTAGATTGATTTGAACAGCAGTGTAATGTTTGCAACGTTGTCACATCACAACACAAGCCTGGAACCGGTTAATGCTGCGAGCTATCATCAAGTGGATGTGTGTGAATCAGAATATCTTCTGTAATGTTATTCAGAATGCGTGCACCATCTGTGTTGTGTGTTATTGAAGCTCCTCTGTGACCTTCCTGTGTGCAGAGAATACATCCTGAAGACAGCCAAGGCTCTGGTGGAGGACACCAAGCTGCTGGTGTCTGGAGCTGGAGCCAGTCAGGAGAAACTGGCCCAAGCTGCCCAGTCCTCAGTGTGCACCATCACCAAACTGGCTGATGTGGTCAAACTGGGAGCTGCAAGCCTGGGTTCTGAAGACCCGGAGACCCAGGTACGGACAGTGTGCTTCACAATTACCCTTTGAAAGGCAAAATGTAATCTATTTCTAATCTCAGCTACAACACAACAGTCAATAAGGTCCAGCCAACAGGTATCCTTCATGGCTTAAAGTAGATACTCCACCCATTAGAGTAAGTACTAACAGAATCCTGAAGCACTCGTAACCTCATGTTTCAACTCAATTAATTCGACTTGAACCAAAGTTCATAGTTCATTAAAAAACACCCAAAGCTAAAGATATAGAGTGATGTCACCAGGAACAAAAAGATCAGTCGATAAGCAGACGGCGGCTTCAGGAACATAATTAGATATCAGGCGTAACATAGATTTAGGTTTGGGTTTTTGGATGAAAATAACAAACAGATGCATTGATAAGGAAAGTGAATAGTAAGAAAAACAATGAGAAAAACAAAATATTTAAAAAGTAAAAATGTATTGTGGATGCTCTATTTAAATCCCCATTTTAAGGGAGGGAGCTGCAGTTGATGTTATCTTTGCTGAATACTATACACACAATAACAACAAACACAGACCACTAGCTTTCTGTCCTCTGAAGGACACGCCGAACTGGGAGACAGCTGCTACTTAATGTGTCTAGGTACAATCACTTCCTACGTGAAGGCATCAGATGTAACTGAAGCTTCTGCACTCCACAGGTGGTCCTGATCAATGCCGTGAAAGATGTTGCCAAAGCTCTGGGCAACCTCATCAGCGCCACCAAGGCAGCTGCGGGCAAACCCCATGACGACCCCAGCATGCTGCAGCTGAAGAACTCTGCTAAGGTAAGATACAAAAGCCCAAGTCCCATGAGACTGATCTACCTGAAGACGAAGGTGCACAGGCAGCGTGCTCTGCTGCTCTACAGCTACGTGTGACTTGTGCTGGGAGGGGTTTGAGAGGCTGTGTGACCATCAGAGAAGCACAGCGGTTGGAGCACAGCAAAGCTTTAACGGGGCCAGAATCTTCTTGGCCCTCTGAGTTGAAACTCGACATCGGTGGAATAAAAATACATCTTGTCTCTTTGAGACATCTATGACTGTAAGATGCTTTCTTCTTGCCATCAGTCTAATCTATGGCCATAATCTGACTCGTCCGCTGTAGGTGATGGTGACCAATGTAACGTCCCTCCTGAAGACGGTGAAGGCAGTGGAGGATGAAGCCACAAAGGGGACCAGAGCTCTGGAGGCTACCATTGAACACATCAAACAGGAGCTGGCTGTGAGTAATGACATGTTGTCAATATCAGGGTCAACAGGAATAGACGTCTCTGCTATAACTTACGCTGTAGTAAAGGATTTGTTTTGTAAAGCTGATCCTGTAGCATCAGATTCACTTGACAGTCGGATTAAATAACTAATATTGTATTTATTAAATATCAAGTATCTCACTGACAGTCCCCTGGTTTTACCACACAGGTGTTCAGCAGTTCTGACCCACCGCCAAAGACAACCACACCAGAGGAGTTCATTCGCACGACTAAAGGAATCACCATGGCGACAGCAAAGGCAGTGGCTGCTGGGAATTCTTGTCGTCAGGAGGACATCATCGCCACGGCCAACCTCAGCAGAAGGGCCATCGCTGACATGCTCCACTCCTGCAAGGTACACCGGAACTCCATCGCCACATGACCAAATAATTTCCTCTTTCATAAGCATTGCATTTTAAGATGCAAAATGGCCTCCTGCCTGCACTGTCAGTGATGTCGATGTCTGTCTGTCTGCTCTCCCAGCAAGCTGCGTACCACCCAGAGGTCAGCAAGGACGTCCAGATGAGAGCTCTGCGCTACGGCAACGAATGTGCTTTTGGATATCTGGGTCTGCTGGAGCATGTGCTGGTGGTAAGACATCTTCACCCTCGTACATGAATACACACTAACACGTACTGTGCTATCAGCAGTTTAGCACTCCCTAAAAATATTTCATGATTTGAAGAGAAGTAGTCGAATTCTGCAGTCCACCCTTCCTTCCCCTATTTCTTCCTATCCTTCCCTCACACATTCCCATGACCATGCTCGCTCATTCAAGCAAAAAGTCATTTCACATGTACAAACATGCTCCAAATATGACATGTATTCATCACTAACATGCATAACTCTGCATCTGAACCGGTTTGTTATTTATTTTTTGTTCTTTCAAACATATATTTTTCTTCCATCACTGTGTGTTGTATGTCGTACATAGTGTTGTGTGTTTGTTCTCCCTGATAAATGATCATTCAGACTAGCAGCTCTCAGTGGGCTCCCTTTTTTTCTAAAATCATGTGTAGGATATGTTTAGGAAAATGTCTCTTTATAGACTCTCATAGAAATAGCAGACACAAAAAAAAAAAAAGGTGTGATACATCATCTATTTTAAACACAACCGTACTATAATTTCTGTTTTGCATTAAAGTCATAGAGTAGTTATTGTGCAGATGACTGGGTTACTAAAGAGAACTCACAGAATATACAGTGACTTGACTGACAGCTCCACAAGTGTCAGCCACATCCTGTGTGTTGCTGCACACCTCAGACAGCAGTGCTACTTACAGGGAGACGCCACTACTCCTCATACCTCACTGTGAGAGGCCCAGCTGTTAAAGGGTATGAAATGAGTTATGTCATTGACCTTGCACACGTGACCTTTCTGCTTGTCATTGTCATTGTGCTATTAAAATAGCGCTGTAAAAGAACCTCTTTAAAAGCAATGACAAAAGGGGCACATAGAAAAAACATCTCTTTGGTAGGTTTGTTAAAATACATCCAGAGTGTTGCGTTTTTCATATCCTGCGTTGCCCTACTCTTTGACACTTGCATGCATTAGCACTAAGACCCTGCTCTGTACTACAGCTGTCTGTATCTGAACTGGTGAATAGTGTCACTTGAGCAGCGCGAGGGTGCCTTGCTCAGCGGCACGTTAGTGGTGCTAATGGCTATACATCCTAGTATGAAGTCATTCCACTGGGATCAAAGTGGAAACATTGTAGCGATGACTCTGCAACTGTTGGATCACATCGACTCTTAAATCACTTCAGTCATTCTGCTGAATGTGATCATTGCATGAGGTCAATTGTCTCCATAATATCTTAACATGTGCAATCTCTAGCTTGCTAAAGCCTTTTTAAAATGTCATTTTGAAATCTTGTGTCATTTCCAGTGGTAGCGTTCACAGCATGATGGCGGCATGCTCACAAACCTCTGCTCTGTGTGTCTGATATCAGCACCTGCCGTGTGTTTAAAGACCTCTTTTCTTTCCTTTTCCCATCACTCTGACAATGTTCCTTTTTAAACTTGTGGCTCAATGATGTTGGTGCAAGCCGGTGAGTACACCACATAAAAGACCTGCACAAGTGTGGCGCTGCATTGGTTGAATGCTTCACTGAATACTTAATACCACAGCAATGCTGCAGAGTAGCATCAGTAACACGTTAACAGATAGCAGACCAGCTGTTC
>CALSCE010010647.1:11660541-11672297 GCA_943593645.1 Bovichtus variegatus
CTCTCTCTCTCTCTCTCTCTCTCTCTCTCTGTCTCTCTCTCTCTCTCCCTCTCTCTCTCTCTCTCTCTCTCTCTCTCTCTCTCTCTCTCTCTCTCTCTCTCTCTCTCTCTCTCTCTCTCTCTCTCTCTCTCTCTCTCTCTCTCTCTCTCTCTCTCTCTCTCTCTCTCTCTCTCTCTCTCTCACACTCACACACTGAAAAGCCAGTGTTAGGTCCAAAGTTAGCTCCCTAACCCTTTAATCCTGCTTCGTCAGACTGACATCTGATATTGCACAGTGAGATGTGTGATCCTCGTCTGTACTTTTGATTCACATCTACAGTACCTGCTGAGGGAACAATAGTCCCATCACAACATTCGTCATTCTGCAACAGCTGAGGTTGTTGGATAGTCTATTAATAGGATGGAGTTTGAGTGTTTAGGGTTACAGGTGAGCTGCATGATCTGTACAGCTGCTACATCAGGATTAGTGTGCTCTATATTTAGCACAGGTAAAAATGCCTTTCACATACTGCTGCATTTCAGTATTTTTAAAGAGCTACTCCAGAGATTTGGTATTGCATTTCCATAAAGTTGGGAGTCACAAGAAACAGATAAAAAAAAGAGCCCTTGTATGACCAAAGATCCAGAAACACTAGATCCTACATTTCCCAGAATGCAATCTGATATGAACTTCTCCAAGCCCAAGCTGAGTACGCCCTGATGACACCACTATGAAATCACAGAATAAATGATGCTGTTTTACATGCTGAGGACTCACCCTTTATACGTAATATTAGTAGAGTGCTCCTTTTTAAAAAAATAAAAACGTTTTAAGTACTGCACTGAAAGCTCTGATTTGCTGATGAAATAGTGTAGCACAGAGGGGGTTATGGCCTTTATGTGTAACTGATGCAGACAGTCCCAAGACATAACACAAACTACAAGTATTTCCTGTCACCCCATCCACCCAAAAATACTATATTTAAGGCTGTGTGTATGCTAGTTGTGAGCACATCAGCCTGCCCAGGCCATCTCGTATTCTCTGATCCAATCAGCAGTGGCTTATCTCCTCCTCTTCTGGGCCTGCAGCTGCCACCACAGTAATTCCCATACATGTATGTCTACAGGAGCTCTGGAAACAATCCACCAGTCCACCCATGGCATCAGAACTGGAAACATTAGCCCTGATCTATGATTACACCAGCAGCATTTGCTCTCTTCACTCTTTGCCGTGGTTCTTTTTAAGGTTGTAATTATTCCGAGTGCTGAGTAACGTACAGTCTCTCAGTCCAATGTGTGAATATCTGAAGAATATCCGTTTGACTGTTCCTGACTGCAGCAGGTGCTTCAGGGAAACAGCTAGCTTATGAACTGAGTTACCGTTTTATTTGGTACCACATGCAATAATGCAATGTTATTTAGCAGCCAACCTGGGAGCAATAACATGTTATTCTGATGGATTGGAAGATGGTAATCCAAATTTCTAGCCTTTTTGTCACGTTAGATAAATAACAATTGAAGGAATAGTTTGGCATGGGAATTATGTATTTCAATTACTGTCAATATTGGATTTAAATTAGATGTCGCCACCAGCAATACTGGTGTGTCAAGGCCATTTTGCCATTGGTTTGTTGACACTGAGTTAACATGCATGAAAAATCACCATGTTTCCATCTGGCTTGCCGTCGTTGGGCTGCAGTTACGTGTGCGTGAAATGTGAGCTGTGAGGTCACTGATGTAGACAGCTGTGTTGATTTAAACTGATGAACGTCTAAAAACACGGCTGAAATGAGTCCAGTGTAGACAGTCGGGGGTAAACATACCGCAGGAACATTCTCAGAGCTGTGAGCGCGTGTGATGGGAAGTCCCTGGATTTGACTAGATTTTTTTTGTGCATGAAAGGGCATATTGCAGTTAAAACAGGCTGTTAAGTTGCTCTTTTACAATGGATTTTAAAGTGCATTTAGAACATCAGCCCCCTCATGGTACCTCCTGCGACAAACTCTGTGACAGTCCCAGTTTAGTGTGTGGCCTCTGCGTACAGTACAGCTGATGACGGGAGCTTCACAGTGTTATGTTGTATGTCAGGGCCAGACTAACAGAAACATTCCAGCCAAAGATAAACCAGTAGAGGAGGATTCACTAATGTCTGCGTGACGGTGCCAGCTTAGTGTCTGATTTCAGCCCACGGCGCCGCAAAAGGAGAAGACTCCTCTTTGTTAGAGCCGAGCTGCCCAATGAGACAAATGTTTGGCTTCGAGTGGCGTTCAGCAGGCTGCCTTTCGTTGCCTTTTACAGTTATTCTCAGGCACTGAGCAGGGGGAAAAAACTGTTGTGTTTTTTTTTCTCTGAGCACTGGTGGAAGTTCTCATTCCCTTTCCAGGAGTTGCTGTTCACAAGAAGCACAGTTAATGTGTCTGCTGTCTCAAGTCTCTCATGAGTCAAGACCAGAACATGGTCCATGGTTAGAGATATTAGACTTCTGTTAAGCTTTTAGAATATTCCCCTTATTCTTTTTAGTTCGACAAAAAACGTACTTACTTACTTACTTAGCTGTTTTTCTGGAACTTCAACCGTGAAAAGTGCCTGAAAAAAGGCACAAAAGGAGACATTTTGTCAGTGCACTCCTTCCAAAGTCAAGAATGACACACTCAAAAGATTATTATTTTTTTTAAATATTTGTTTGTTTCTTCAGGCTGCTGGAAATGCTGTGAAGAGAGCCTCTGATAACCTGGTGAAAGCAGCACAGAAAGCAGCGTTTGATGCTCAGGATGACCAGGCTGTGGTGGTCAAGAGTAAGATGGTGGGAGGTATCGCTCAGGTGAGTCAAAGGTCCCACACACAGCAGGAGCACAAACACACCCGAATACTGTAGGTACACACATCTACTTTATTTAGCAATATTTATATTGGTTTTTCAGTTTGCCAATTGTACAGTGAATACCAGTTATATAAAACATCATGCCTTAAGAAGTATATACAAAGTTTTCCATATATCATCGAAAAAAAACTAAATCTTTTCCATTGTCATGTTTGATGCCACTTATTTAATCCATGTTCCAATTCTTTGCCCATCAATATTTATATATATTAATATAAATAAATAAAGTGCATAAAATTAAAAAATGTGTATTATACATTTTTTTTTAAATAAAATAAAATGTTTAGTTAGGATGCTTTGTAAAGCATCATAGTTGGACAGCAACACACAGGTTAGATGTATGCTTTATTAGAAAATATTTTTTTACAATGAGGACGAGCAGATGTTTGGCTAACGTAATGCTATCTCAGGTAATGAATTCGGCCAAAGTTGCTGGACTGTACATTTCCCCAAATCCACTAAGGAGCAGGAGATGCTAACGCTAGCTGATAGTCCTACAAGTTCCTGTAAGTCCACACGATGATGGCAAGCTTGTGGCCTTTGAAGTAACACGGCAGGTTGGGTTACTGTTAGATTAGACAAACACACATTCCTTATACTCCTGCTCTTGTGTTTTTTGTTTTTGGATAGGTGATTAAAAGAAGGCGTGACTCTTAACACTCTTTATATAACGGTAGCTCACCTGGTGGAGCAGCATCCTGAACCCCTCCCTCTGTACTATTAATAAAGCCAATGAGCCAAAAAAAAAAAAAAAACATCTTTTAAAGAAATAGAGCCCCATGCACACCACTGGCAGGTTTGGGCATCCAAAGCTTGACAGATCTGCCTAATTCTGGTTTCTAAACTATTGCTGCTAACAACAAGTGTGCGGGGTTTAGCCAATGCTCAGTGGTTGTATTTTGCCTTTGTGATTGGACACGTTCCTCAGTGTGCTGACAGACTGTGTTGTGTTGCAGATCATCGCAGCTCAGGAGGAGATGCTGCGGAAAGAAAGGGAGCTGGATGAGGCCAGGAAGAAGCTGGCCACGATCAGACAGCAGCAGTACAAGTTCCTGCCCTCAGAGCTGCGGGAGGACGGCCAGGAACAGTGAGAGAGTGCACATCAGTAATGCAACAGTGATCCGCGGAATGCTCAGGACCTTCCCCCAGCGACATGTAGGGAGAGGAGGCTTCATGCTTCAGTAGAAACCTAACATTAGGCAGATTGACTCAATCCCACAGTGATGTATCAGGATGGTTATTATCAATCTGATTCTGTATTTAAGTTTTAACGTCAAAAGTGAAATGATGCCAATGATTATTCATTTTGATAATACTGAAATATATATGCCTGAAGTCCTTATTAAGGTATCTGTGCTTTTGATTATATATGATCATATACTTTACAATATATCTGTCTCTTTTTTCGTCCTTTTTATCTGGCTTGCATGTCTTTGTTGTGTACATGCGGTGTGGCTTCGTAAAATAACGAACTCCTGCCAATGAATTCTGCTCGCCTTCGCTGTTAGAACTTCACTGTTAGATCTTAGAGGTATGAAGGCGATCACAATTTAGGCTTCTATGCAAAATGATGCATATTCTATGCAAATGTTCTATGCAGATGTTTTTTTGTTGTTTTGTGTGTGAGCGTGTTTTGATCGTTGGTTGTGAAGAGGTCTGTGGTGACCTCATTGACCGTGAGGATATTCAGTACTGTATGTTACCTGTCATACTGTTTAAATCTGAAATGAGGACAATGAGACAAAATGCAGTTTGAAAGTTTAGATTTGGACAAATGAATTTTGCAATGGAACAAATCAGAGTGGGAACACATTATTTTTCTAAAGATTGAGCTATGAAATGTATTATAAAGGAATCTTTCAATAAGTCGGCATCTTAGTAAAAGTGTTTTGTGTCAGCTACAGTATTTAGGCCTGGATTAGAGAAGAATATTTGTTTGTGTAAAGATTATGAAGCCATATATTTAACTTTGAGACATTTGACATCATATTGACTGTATTTGGGTGCTCAGTGTTTGTGACTCGCTCCAGTGACATGTTATCTGGGCCATTATTAGTGCCTGACGCAGTGCTTTATACTTTCTAGACACTTCCTGCACAGTACAATCCTAACATGAGTAGAGTTCAGTTCATTTCACATTACCAAGGCCTTAATGTGTGTTCCCAGTGTGTCTGTGCTTATAAAGTGCCTTCATAGAAATTGTCAGGTATTATAAACTGATATTAACCATTCACCCCTTAGATGCAATTCATTCATAACTCATTAAATAATTTATGAGAATAATCGTTTGAATCCACCCTTACACCAAGTGTGCACAAAGTGTCTTTATTTTCTAGTATTGTCTAGTATTTTTTAGAACAAACATGGCACAGCATGTCTAAAATGAAAACAAATGTAATCATACAATGTGTGTGTTTTTTTTTTTTCTTCCTTTGCTCACATTTTGACAGCAGCACCACCTCATGGGCACTGTAACAGAGATTTATATTCAATAAAGCCAGTTTTCAGTGAAACTGTTGACGTCCATTTCTTAACAGTTTGACATTCACTGTCCCCAAGAGAAAGAAGAGACTCTTCCCTCAACAATATCTACTCAGTTCTCCTCATGTCAAGCTAACATAGTGCAGCCTGTCTATTATATAAATATTTTTGAAAAAAGTTCATATTGAACTACATTTTTAAATGTAAGTGTTCATAACCAGCATAATTTTCTGATATAACCATACATCATATCAGGCACACAGTCTCTTTTTCAATTGTTATTATATGTGTAATATCTGCTGCAACTAAAGCATTCTTGAGCTTTAGTAAAGCATGGCCGGATTAACCTCCTGTGGGGCCCTTGGGCAAAAATAAGTTGCTGGGCCCCTATCAGTAGTCATCTGATGGAAAATTAACTGGCCCCAGGTTTGCTGTGGGGTCATTTGATTAATATAATATAGTTAGAATTATAACCATACAAACCAACATACAACGTACTTCATTCTCAATTACGAAACACATTTTTTCCCAATTCCGCTCACAGTTGTAAACACGTGGTTAACGCTGTGAATTGAAACCAAACTACTTGGTTATGTTTAGTAAAAGATCATGGTTTGGGTTCAAATAAATTATTAAATAAATGTTTTTTATGTAACTTAAATTGCGTATGTAAGTTAAGTTCATTACATATGTGACGTAAATGAAGTATGTTACGTTAATGAAATTCCGTACATATGATAAAATAAGTCAACGTTGACTTTTTACCCCGTCCACCCCATTAGGCAAATGTACTAATGTGTTTGTGTTGAGTCAAAATCAGAGGGAATCTGGGAGGAAATACATTCCCCTCGCAACTTAATTGACAGTGCATTTTTGTTGTGCGTCATTTTTGGGAAAACAGGCTGTGAAAACAACATCACCTGAAATGAGAAGATCTTAAAACTGTATTTTGAGACGGGGCCTCAGGACTCATCTAGATATTGTGCTTTAGTAGAATATATTCCCATATTCTGAAACAAACTACTAGCCCCACATTAACCATGGGGCTTTTGAGTCCCCTGGGGATCTGGGGCCCCTCTTGCCTTGGTTATCCAATCTCGCTGCTTGTTTACTTCCCTAACCACACACCCTTACTGTTCCCTGTGTAATACACACGTCACACTACTTGCTGCTTCTGAATGTTGCCAGTGAGTATAAATCTGTTGCAAATGAGTTACATGGAATGCAATACATGATAAAGATGGTTGCAGCTCGAGGTGGACAGGGTTACACCCCGAGCCCATCCTGTTTCAGCACCCAACGGTGTTCGACAGCAGGGCCACACCTCATTCACAGCTCAGAGCACGACAAGAGAAAAGAGGAAAAGAAAGGGAAAAGGCATTTTAATTAGCATTTTCTATTTTTGGATTACATACAGGTTACTACGCTACACTATAAACAGTGGTGGAAGAAGTACTTGGATGTTTTACTTAAGTAAAAGTAGCAATACCACAGTGTACAATGTTACAAGTACAAATTCCTGCATTCAAAAATGTTACATAAAGTAAAAAAGTATTAGCATCAAAATATACTCAAAGTACCAAAGGTATACTCAGAATAATGTATATGATATAATTGGGTTATAATATATTTACGCATTAATGTGTGGCAGCACTTTATGTTGCGGCTGGTGAAGGTGGGGTTCATTTGAACCAATGTGTACTGCTGGGTTGCTTGATTATAATATCACATCATATTACATATATGAATCATATTTTGTATTAATAATTGAAAAGTTACTGGTAACTACATCTGTCAAGTAAATGAAGTGGAGTAGAAGCATAAACTAGAAGAACATAGCCCTGCTCACACAGTGGACCACCTGGAAAGTGTACTTTAGTACAGGACTAGAGTTTCTGTCTCGGCCACTTTAATTTGAGAAAAGTAGCGTTAGTTAGTAGTTAAAGTACCTTTAATGCAGCAACATGTCTGCATTTGAAATGAATGTATTAACAATGTTCTCCCAGTGAACTTTTCCTCCGAACATTAGCTGGACGTGAGTTCAGTCTCAGGTGGAGAGCTGACGCACCTGAATGTGATGTATCCACATCTGAAGTCACGTCACGCGCACTCACGCACGAGACAACTCTCGCTGCCTAAATATGGACAACGTCCTCGTGCGGATGCTCGCTGGGGGAAAAGTGTGGGGCTCGTGCAGCTGGTATTCCATCCTCGAGCTCTCCCCGAGTCACTCAGACAAGCCGCACGCGCGCTCCTGTCCACCTCCGTCCCTGTCTGCCACAGACCGCCCGGTGCCTCTGCCTCTGTCCGGACTACCAAGCACTTTTCTCCTGCTGCTGAGAGCCCACAACCTGAAGAAACATGGAGGCCATCAAGAAGAAAATGCAGATGCTGAAGCTGGATAAGGAGAACGCGATAGACCGGGCAGAGCAGGCTGAGGGGGACAAGAAAGGAGCAGAGGACAAATGCAAACAGGTAGACTGATAAAAAGCTGCTCAATCACTTTCCCATCTGAAACTAAAACCAACATTGCCTTGTCTTTGCACAGGCATTTAAAAAAAAAAATAACTTCTAGGTATTTTTTTTTCTTCTGGTTCTAAATCTGGTGAAATAAAAAATGCAAAAGTTTAATAATGGAGCACTTTTTTAAAAGAACTTCTCATGAAAAGAACATTAAAAAAGGGAACTCAAACAAACTAGAACTTAACAGCAAAGTCTGTTAGAGGCGAGTTCTGAGCGGAGAAGAGAAGAAAGCAGCAGCAGCAGCTTTCTTGTCTCAGGAGCTTTGTGTTCCAAGCCATGATGGACTGAACCAGTCATCATCCTCGTCGCAGACATGGATGTGCACTGTTACCCTCATAAACAATGTCATGATCAATTGTGTCTATAGCAGCACTTAGATCAAGAAGAATTCAAGAAGCAAAACGCCCACAGTCAGATATTAGTGAGATCATCTGTGGCATTCTATGGGCCCTTTTTATTACATTACATTACCCTTTCAAATTAGAACTTTAAAGAAAACCAGTGTTTGGTAAACTGAATCTAGAGAACTTGTTATTGATATGGATGAACACATTGAAAAACAGGACAATATTACAGGTTTTGCACTGAAGTTATTACATTTTGAATGCTATTCTTTTATATATTATCAAGTTTGTCTCCAGGGTAGTTCGAGAGAGAAATCATGGCGTCATTAAATCCTTGTGAGAAGGAATGTGCACAGGGCTTTAACCAGGATTTTTTGGAAAAACTGATGTCAAGTCCTCCCAGAATAAACCCCATGTTAAAATGTTTTTATTATTATTATTTTTTTTATTTGATTATACTCCATTCACGTAACTCTTGAATTTGAAATTTTATTTAAAGTTTCATTTCCCAACATGAGGGTCTAAATGCGGTTCCTAAGCCTTCTCCACGCTGCTACACAGCAGGAAGATACTGTTTTCTTTTCTTTATTTATTAATTTTTTCGTTGGCCTGATTATAGTTAAATCGAATTATATTGGGTCTAAAATCGCAGAATCTACTTAGAAAAAAACAGATCATTTTTGTTGCCTATTACTGTTAAGAACCATTTAGAAAAAGATGGGTTACAGGGTCAAGATTTCTTTCACATCCATGGTAATGACTAAGGTCTGAACTCTTGTCACACAGCACATTTAACCCTCTCATGGCCCAGCACCCTTTGCAGACTTGATTTGATGATGGTGAATATGTCATGGCACATATGACCAATATGTGCGAAGGCTCAGCACGTAAGTTCAGAGGGTGGACATCAGGACATTCAGAAAAACATCTAGAGAACTGATAAATGAGTCGGGGGCCTATTGTATTAGCTAAACAACACAGTGATGTTCCTTAATGGATGACCTGCAGTCCCTCCCGTGCAGCTCTAGTGTCATTTAGCAACTATCGCACTATGCAACTGTCCACATAGCCTGTGTTCCCATGGGGTGCCAGCTCATAGCCGTTACCATGCCTGCACATCACTGCTCTCTACGGAGGAGCATTGAATACTGGCATGTCTATTTCTGTGGTCCCTCTAAAGACCCCCACCTTCTTTGAATTGTTGCTCCTCTCAGAAAGACGGTCAAGGCTGTTGGTTTGGGAGTTGCCACAATGTCGACTGTAGGATCAGGACTGTCCCGGGCTATTTGTGACTGAGAGGCCTTACATGGCTGCGGGCTGGGAGAGACTGTCAGAAGTGATATAGAAAGGACATTTGTCCTGGGGACATTGTGGTCGGCCCACATCACTGTCATTTACAATTGGCTTTTTATAGTTCCTGAAGCTGTTGTCGCAAATGGCAACTTGCTGAAACAATCTTTGCGAATGAGTCATGGGTTAACAAAAGCCTCACGTCCGAAATGGAAGGGGTTCATCTCGTTGTGATCAAGAAAACAGCAATCTGCTTGTTGGATTAATATTTTCTGTTATGGGGTCATTAAGATAAAAAGGGCTTTATTGTCTTGGGAGCATGAATTGGTATGAGGTTGAGGTCAATACATATTAGTTTGCTGTATGTAAAGTATAATTGGAGTCAAACTTTTGACTTAGGTCATATGTACGTGACATGCTCACTGTTAACTGCTCTGTAAAGGTTTAGTTCACAGGTTAATGGATATTTTTGAAAACAAATCTTTTGCTCTACATTTGGCCTCTCCACACGCACACTAAATAGGTCATTAAAACAAAGATTTTTCCAAATATCTTCTCAGGGTTCAGATTTTCCAAAACTCCTGTTTCTGTGCATCTCTGTGGACAGGATAGTCGACTATATGGGAAATAATAACATCATCACCTCAATTCGCACATGCCCATTGTTGCTTTGTGTCACGAGCATTCCTCGGCGCTAAAGGAAAGGTCAGCAGGTCTCCAGAAACTTTAGGAATCATCCCGTGGGCACTCTAAATATATCATACCGCAAATTAATATGGGATAGCAAATCAATTTGAAGAAAACATAATAATGCCTGGATTACATTTCTGACTTCATACTGTTGTTTTCATTTATTCTGGAGTCCGACAATGTTACAGTGCAATGATAAATAAAAGGATTTCTCTTTCAAGGTTGGCAACGATCGTGGTTAAAAATGGTTGAATATTAAAAAAGACGACGCTGACTTGAAGCACGAGAACAGATGTTTTGACTTCTTAAATACTGAACCAAAAAATGATGACATAACTAAAGTGTTTTAGCAGCCTAAGCTCACAACAGGGGGGATGCAAGACATTAACGCTGTTCTCCTCCACCCTGACCTCCCATTCATTTATTCCAAAATGTATTTGGCAGAGCAAATTAGTAGTATATAAATGTATTTTGTAGGGTTTGTTGAGATATCTTGGACAGAGAATATTGCCCTCCCAGGTCTCTTTACACCATATAGTGGTGTAAAGAGAGTTTCTTCTTGTTGTAATTATTTCAATATCCTATATGATTGTATGTGTCTAGATAAACTTTCCAACCATCTGACATGTTCTGTCTGTGTGTCGGTGTTTGTGGCCCGTAGCTGGAGGAGGAGCTGCTGGGTCTGCAGAAGAAGCTGAAAGGAGTGGAGGACGAGCTCGACAAATACTCCGAGTCCTTGAAGGACGCCCAGGAGAAGCTGGAGCAGGCCGAGAAAAAGGCTACAGATGTGAGTGAAGGGAGCTGATGCCATGGGTCACATTACTGCAGAGGGGCAACTATATTAAGACCACATTAACCTATTGTACTCCGTCAGGTCACATCTGAGCCCTTCCACAGTAGCACAGGTGTCCTGTCAATGTTTCATATGTCACCACTCCAACTCTTTCCTTCGGGTGTTGCAGAAAAGTAGCAGCAGGCTGTTTAACTTGAATTACTACTCAGTTGTAAATTTAGACCATCAGTGTCATTACTAGTGCTATAAACCAACAGTGTTAAGTCCTAGCTCCTTCTGTGTTTTAAATATGCTCCGAGCAGTTTGTTACTGTCAGTCAAACGTTTCACTCCCACATCTCAAGTCCAATAATCATCACCTTTTTTAATGTTGACCTTCAGGAGCATAATTTAGAGTAGGTTGGGCTGAATCTCCACAGCGTCATTAGTTCCAGTTGAAAACTGCTGCTGAGTTACTGTGTCACCGCTGACAGCAGCACCAGAGGCCGTATTAAATCTGTCGTGTGGAGTATCAAATTCGACCAACATATCATAAAGCCTGTCAGCACCTTGAGGCAAATGCCTTCTATTCTAACCAATCTGGGGAGCTCGGCGTGGAGGATTTGGTTTCTTGAGTCCTCGTTGGCATCAGCCTGCAGACGCTGGTGCCGTACGGACGTCTGAGGTGCTTTCTGGAGAAAAAGAAGAACTTAATAAGTATACTAAAGTACACCAGTACTACTAGTACTAGTAGTAATAATAACACGGGTTAGTAATAATAACACGGGTTAGTAATAA